>JANPWT010610212.1:0-11560 GCA_024678245.1 Erythroxylum densum | reverse complement strand
TATAAATCAATTATACCCAGAAAATGTCAATGAATGTATGTACATTTTTTAATGCATCAAAATAAATATTCACATATATGTGAATATACAATGATGCATAAGCATGAATTATGCTTCCTAATTTCTTATTAATCTCTAATAATCATCATTTTAATATTAATTCAAGTGAAAGAATGTTACATTGGTTATAAAAATTATTAAAAAATTTAAACATCCAATTCACCTCCCCTTTTGGGTGCTATTATAGACTAATACCCTCCTTTTGTAAATGATCATGTGCCACTAGTCACGCCTTGAACCTAACTGAATTCATTTTAGGAATACTTTCTTTCTTCTTAAAAATTCATTTGCATCCCATTGGCTTTACACCTTTTGTTAATCGTGCAAGTTCCCATGTCTCATTTTTATACAAATACTACATTCCCTTATTCATGGAAATTATCCATACTGATGCTTCTTTAAAATCAATTACCTCTTTATAATTCTATGGTTCTTTGTATTCTATACACTCAATTACTACTAGAGAATATGCAATATGATCAGTTTCAATAACATGAACATAAACTAAATACCTTAAATGTTTTCTGATTTTCCTCCTTTTACTTTTTTCTACTATACTTTGCAATTATCCCCTCTATATATTCATTAATTGATTTTTAACTATCTTGTTTGGAATTTTAATTTAAAACTCTACCTTCTAGTTAACATCATAATCTTTTTTACTTACATAATAGATTCATGAAATATAATATTTCAACCAATAATAAAATTTGAAGTTATATCCTTTTTAGTACACCACAATTTGTACCTTTTAACTCCAATAGCACATCGTAAAAATATTAATTTCATTACCAAGTAGCACTTTCGTTTATATCCCAATTTAATTTGTAAATTCTTACAATTAGCAAATATAATATAGGGAAGTAGGAGTTGATCTCATGAAAAATTTTGATTCGCCAATCGTTATGAACGAAAATAATTAATATAGGGGATTATGAAATATTGTATTAAGAAAAGTAAAGACAGTAATAACATGAAGGTATTTAATAAACTAGACCTTGATTTACAGTTGCTTCCACCCTTTCGAACTACAATTGATCATTGATAAAAAAAATAATTATTTTATTAATCATATATTCAATTTGATACTAAACATCCATCTTTCTTGAAATTAATTAATCAAAAACACATAATTCAATTAACTCTTTTTGTTTAACAACCTTAGATAAGATCCAAAATTTAACTAAATAATAGCTTCAAGAAAAGAAAGACCATTGAAGTAAAATAACACAACATTCGCAGTTGCATTTAAACTGGTTGATCACTTTTCATGAGAGTAATAATTTCTAATGCAACAAATTAGAACTTATAGTTGCTACAAATGATTAAATAAATTGAACTTTTATGTATTCAATACTTAATTTAACAAATGATCATTCTAATTAATAATTTAATTATGTACATTAGAAATTAATAAAAATAAAAACAAAAACAAAACACAAAAAAGGCAATTCAATATATGAATAAATGAATTACTTCCATTGTAAGACGTAAATGCCTCCTAATCTTCAAGGTTCTAGAAAAAGATTCAACTTCCTTTAACCAAGAATAAAAGCATTAGTCAATTGTGGCCATTTTTACCATTAGAAACTAAAGAGAATCTATTTTAATATCTACTAGAGATAGAAGAAAATAAGAAGACTTTGAGAAGTTGAAAAATGTAATTGAAAGATGGGATGATTCACTCCTTCACTTCTCAGCTCTATGTATAGCCACTTGACTTTATGTGGAGATCTTACTATTGTGATTCTTTGGATCTTCCTCACTATAACTTCATTAATTTCCACTCATATTTGATTAAGATAAGTATTTCAACAACTTTAAGCACATATTATTTTTGCATATGTAAAGTCTGGAACATGCAATGCCTACTGGACATGCCTACGCTTAAGATCACACTTTTTTTTTTCTTCAGATTTTAGTAATTTAATCCAAATCTACAAAATAAAATACTATGTTAACTCAAATCTTCTTGATTCACCCTCGATCATTGTTGAGATTCTTCCTCCATTCAAAATTTTAAAATTGGATTGAAGCTTAATCCTTTTTCCAATAAAAAACATACTTAAAGCTTATCTTGTAAAAATAGACAAAGTATTAAGTTTGAACATATTAAGATAACAAAATATGAAAATTTTTGAATACTAAAAATAAGGAAAAATTATGACACATCAAATTCCCTTATCCCTAATTCTTACTTGTCCCTAAGCAATTTAAAAATAAGATAGCCAAATAGTCTTTATCAAACTACTTCTCATAAGGTCAAACCATATACACTCCTTAAAAACTTTTACCAAAAAAGAGTTAACATAAAAACACATCAAAGTTGATTTTCACTAAAAATATGAATGAAGAGAATTAAAGGCAATCTCAATCAAAGTATGCCTAAGCCTTGGGGAATTTTCTCACAATGTTCGTTGTTTCACATAAATATTTAGGTTTAAGAATTTACCCTCAAACTCTTGCCACAAGGAATATATTACCATAAACTTGCACATATACCAAATATCTCTCACTATGAACACTTGAAGGCATAAATTAAAAGGACTTTTATTAAATGTTTGTAATAAAGTTTAGATTAAGGGTTGAAAAAGGGAGAATTATAAGCTAAAACAACATACATTAATAAGACATTCAAAGAAAGTGCAGGCAGGGCAAAAAATGGAATGTC
Organism: Erythroxylum densum; assembly: GCA_024678245.1. Lineage (NCBI taxonomy): Eukaryota > Viridiplantae > Streptophyta > Magnoliopsida > Malpighiales > Erythroxylaceae > Erythroxylum > Erythroxylum densum. Next base: position 8,829 of record JANPWT010610212.1, on the reverse strand, counting down.
ATCAAGTACTCCTCTATTGAGTATATATACTAATCTGCAATTAATTTTTTTAAATCCTTGATACAAAAGTAAGTAACCATCATACAAAATTAATATAAATGAGTAAATTGGAAAATAAAATTTAAAGCAAAATCCTTTTCATTCCTCAAATAACTTAAGAAATTCCTTACTAAGATGTGTGATTAGGTGATAGGATATATGCTAGGTTAAGTTTGTGATGTAGGTTTAGCTAAAAAAATAAAGAGATTATTATTAGCTTAAATAGCTAAACTAAGCATAACTAAGGTGGCTTTTTAAGTTAAATGGTTTAAACAAGTAGGGCCTTTATCATATTCAATTCTTATGCAATTATAGCAATTCAAGATGGTTTTATGCAAAATCTAGAGGAATCCAAATGACGAAGAAGCATGCATTAAAGAAAAATGGATATACTTAAGACGTTTCTATACTTAAAGCCTTAAGTACTCACAAGTTTTAACTTATCAACCTTCATCTTGATCAATTTAGGTCTCATTTTCCATATATAGACTAATTCATTCAAAACAGTTTGGTGAAAACCTCTTTAACAAATATTACTTCATTAATTTACAAAAGCATTATGTAGAAATAAGAATTTAAAGGAGAATGTTCAGAACATTCTAAAAAATCAAAAGACCACAAAATTAGAAAAAGTATCCCACTTCCAAACATATCTCCTTAATGTTTAAATTAAAACACAAAAATAGGAAGTAAAAGATGATATAAGAAGAGACTATCATATTTTTCTTTGTGTTTGTGGTTGTGAAGAAGAACAGGAAACTCATGGAGAAGGTGGAAAAGGGGTCTTGAACCATTAGTCTAAGAAGAAAGTCATCAAATCGTGCACAGTTTGTTACAATTTTCTCTCAATCCTTTATAATCGGACTAAACTAGTTATTCGAGTTAAGGAAGAGGAAGCAACATCTTCTTGTAGGTTAGTAGCTAGACAGTTTGCAGCTAAAAGTCTGCTATATTGGAATGTCTTAGAAGACACTACAGCTAGACTGGGTAGAATAAAATCAAAACTGTCATCGGACTATTGTGTGATGATTCCCATCTTGGCCAAACAATTTAGATCCAAGGGTTCCATCATATAAGCAATATGTATATTAGTACTAAACAAATCAAGTAAATCCAAATTAACAACTAGATGAGTGGTGTATAAACCTAGGATTAAAGCTTTATTTTTCTTTTGAATCACAAAGAAATTGTGTAATCAACCAATAACCTGAGTTTACTACAATATTTTGTTCTATACACCACAGAAAGTTAAAATCAACTTTAGCTAATATCCCCACACTATCTCGTCATACTAAAAAGTTGTAGGCTAAGAAATTTCGCAAATATTTCAAACATGTTTTTTTAGATAAAAACTTTTTGAGGAACTTTGGTTATGTGATTTTCATCAAACATTCACTATATAACTTAATAGGTTGAAAGTTAGAGGATTAATCACACTTTAAATTTATAAACAAATCTTTCTTGACATCTTACTTTTAAAAAATCACATTGTAATATTGAATACAACAATCTAAAATCATTTTTTATCATTCAATATTTGATAAAAAATTAAGGTCAAGCTCGTCATTCAACTAAAAGGTTGTATATAACTCTCATGTCAATTCAACAAAAGTAGGTAATTACACATTGACATAAGTATGCCAACCCATTTGATTTACCAAAGTTTCAAATCTTTCTTTGATATTTAATTCTTCCAGGATATGGATATGAATATACTTACAAGCACAAGTTTTTCATTCACAAAGCTTCTTTTTTGAGATTTAACCTGCTTGCCCGTTCTATTTATGGCTTTGAGTGGTTTTAGCCAGTGGTTTGTGTTAGTGGCACTTACATTTTTTAGGAGGTGGATTCCCATGGTGGTTCTATATACGTTACTAAAATTGCTCCCTTAGCATGTGATTTGGTTACCTTAAATTAAAGATTCTAGGATTAATGGATATTGATAGGATCAAGGAAAGAAATTTTTTAACTATTATTGATTTGGTTGTGGCTGCTTGAGGAAGATGATCTCTTATACTAACCTTATGAGTAGTTGGATTCTTCTACTGGAAAATGGTGCTTCAGTTGTAGTGCCTTTTGGGTGGTGGTATTGTTGTTATATATTGTTTGTGAGATACATTGAAGAAATAAGATTTTAGGGTTTTAAATGTCGAACATGGTCATGTATATAGCTGTGTCTTAGATTGTGTCCTTTAATTTTCCTTAATATTCATGCAGACATATGATTTTAGAGAACTACACGGTCTTAAGAATAGGGGCATGTATAAGTTTATATGGGCTTATCAATTGTTCATACAATCGTGTCCTTTTATAAATCAACTCCTCTATCTCTACATGTTTACAGACAATTACATACTCCAGGGGACACTAGCGTGTCCATTACCTTTATGGTCATGTACAATTCCACACAGGCATGTCAAATTACAATAGCATCATGTAATTTTTTACACTTTTACCTAAAGCTACACGATCCCTTCCATATGATCATGTCTGGGGTTATACAGGGATGCCCATTTTCACACGACCATGTCCTTCTAAACATCTTAAATCCCTTGATTTTGTTTCATGATTTCATCTAAATTCTGCCCCTTTTATCCTTAAAGGCAAATGAAACCCAAAAACTAAAAGTAAATCCAAAATATGAATTAAACAATATAAAGAGAAATTTAGGGTGCCTCCTAAGAGTGCTTTTTTAACGTTTATAGTTTGATGATGTTGACATTCATTCTTCGTAATAAATCAAGTTAGTTAAATCCATTTCCTTAACTATTATAATGTTTACATTCTCATAGTATGGTCTAAGCCAATGACCATTAACCTTAAAAACTTTAGAGATAGACATGCTTTGGATTTTCATTACACTATATGGAAATACATTAGTTATGATGAAGGGTCCAATCCATTAAGATCATAACTTTCCCTAAAAGAGTCGACTCTTAAAATGATAAAGGAGGAAGTTTTAGCCAACAAATTTTTTTTCCAAGTAATGAGTTTATCATGTAAAGCTTTTGTTTTCTCTTTATAGATTTTTACATTTTTATGGGACTTCTTACACATCTCTTATAGCTGCAATGTTCTACGATTCCCACTTTCATAAAAGCTCATATTACAATGCTTAACAACCTAAAATGCTTTGTATTCTAATTCAACAGCGGGAGTGGCAAGCCCCATATATTAACTTGTAGGGGGACATATTAATTGGTGTCTCTTAAGTTATTTGGTAAGCCTAAAGTGAGTCTTTAGGTCTCAAGCTCCAGTCTTTTCTCATTAGTCTAACCATTTTTTTAATGATTGATTTGATTTCTCTATTTGAAACTTTGACTTGCCTACTTGTTCGTAGGTGGTATGATATATAGATCTTATAAGTCATTCCATATTTCTTTAAAATTGCCTCCACTATTCAATTGTAGAAATGTTTCCCTTGATGACTCATTAAGGATTATGAAATATCAAACCTATATAAAATATTATATTTAAGGAAACTTGCAACCATTTTCGAATTATTAGTTTGGGTGGAATTTACTTCAACCCACTTCAAGATATTAATCGATAGTTAATAAAATGTAGAAAAAATTAAAGAAAGAGGGAAATGGTCTTGTGAAATCAATACTCCAAACGTAAAAAAATTTCACAAACTAAAATCGATGTTTGTGGCATCTCACTCCTTTAAGTGATATAACCTATTCTTTGACATGGCTTTAAGCTTTACAAAATAGGTAAGGGTCTAGAAACAACAAAGACAAAAAAAAACCACATTCTAAAATCTCTCTTACTTTTCGTTTAGCACCAAAATGTCCTCTACAAGCACATAAATGATTCATTTTCATGTACGCATCTTTGTATTACTTGATCAAAGCAATACTTCCAAAAATACAGATTGTCCCATACATAATGCTTAGCATCACTCTTGATTTTATCCTTTTGAGCTTTTGATAGATAAGTAGGTAGTGTATCTGTAGCCAAATAATTAACTATATTTGCATACCATGGAAATTAAACACTCGTAGAGAATAGTTGCTCATTTGGGAATTCCTTTTGCAAATTAAAGTTTGTACGAACATGAAACAAGTAGCTTATAAAGGATCTACCTCTCATTTTTTACACCTTGCTTGTCCTTGATTTCTAAATCGAACCCTCTTAGCAATAAGGTCAATCTCATCAATCTAGGTTTTGCCTCCTTCTTTGATAACAAGTATTTAAGAGCTACATGATTAAAGAAAAACAACAACTTTAATACCTAACAAGGAAGATCAAAATTTTCTCATAGAAAAAAGTATAACTAATAACTCTTTTTAGTTATTAAGTAATATCTTTGGGCATTATTAAAGTCATAGATGCATTGTCAAAAACATGAGGCACTTTTTATATTATTTGTCCCAAGATAGCTCTTATAGCTTTGTCACTTGTGTCATATATGAGTTCGAATGACAACTCCCACTTAGATGGTCTAATAATTGGAGCTGAAATTAGTAACTTGTTCATATTATCAAAGGCTTCTTTACTATCATCATTAAGTTTAAAAATAAAATCTTTCTAAAGTAACTTATATAATGGGGATGTTATTTTCAAAAAAATATTTAATGAACCTCTAATAGAAAAATGTATGACCAAGAAATAAATGAACTTCCTTCATACTAGCGAGATAAGAAAAATAAGATTATACCTTGTTCTACTATAAAATGACATTTTTCAAAATTAAAAATCATGTTTGTTTCCCTACATCTTCATAAAATCAAAGTCAAATTATGCAAGAACTCATTAAAATAGTCTTTATGAACAGAAAAATCATGCATAAAAACTTCAATGACCTACTTTACATAATTTGAGAAAATGCTTACCATATATCTTTGGAAAGTAGCAAGTTCATTGTAAGTGTCGAAAGGCATTTGTTTATATGCAAAATTTTCAAAAGGATAAATGAAAGTTGTTTTTCCCTAATCTTAATTGCAATCTGGAAGCATCCTAAAAAACCATCATTAAAACTATAAAATTCTTTACTGACTAATCTTTCCAACATCTTATTAATAAATGGGAGAGGGAAATGGTCTTTTTGAGTTACTAAAATTAATTTGTTATAGTCAATACAAATTTGCCATTAGTTTTGGACCCTATTAGGAACTAAATGTCCCTTCTTAATGGTAACAACTATAATTTCTATATTTTTTAAAACTACTTGTAAAAGGTTAACTCACTTACTATATGAAATTAGGTAGATTATAGTTGCTTGAAGAAGCTTTAAAACCTCTTTCTTCACTACCTTCATCATTGAAGTTTTCAATCTTCATTAAGTTAATATTATATGTTTAGCTCCATCTTCTAAGTGGATTATATGCATATAAGTAGAAGGGTTGATACCTTTGATGTCCATTACCATCCATCTGATGGTTGTTTTAATTTTTTTTAGAACCTTTACTAATCTTACCTCTTCTATTAAATTCATCTTACTTGAAATTATTATTGGTAAGGTGTCTCTTTCTCCCAGGAATGCATATTTTAAGTGTTTAATAATGGTTTGAACACCAATTTTGGTGCTTGTACTATTAAAGGGATAAGTTGGTCACTTAGTGCAGGCAATCCTAACTCTAGATAATGTAATATGGCATCTGTTTTACTTCTACAAAACAGTTTAAGGTTGACATACACTCCTGCAAACAAAAATTAAATGAAATATCAGTATCTTCATCATTAAAAAGACTTTCCTTTATAGTTGTCTCTAGCTCATCCTTCCCACTAATTTCAAACCAATTTTGTGCTAATGAATCCAAAACATCAATTGCAAAGACAAGAAAATTATCATCATGATATTTCATTGAATTGTTTTTATTAAATCACACAGTATACTTAATGAATTCCATGGTCCAAATACCAATTTGGACATCAATTTTTGTTTTAGCAAATTTTAAAAGTGATCTTTCTAACAAAATGGGTGTTATCTGGTATCATTTGTCATAAGTAAGATATAAAAGTCAATGGAAAAAATTAATTTGTCTTTAACATACATAAAAACATCCTTTACTAACACTTTGTGATATGCATTGGACCTATTTGCTAATTGAATCACCACTCTTGTCTTTTTTTTATAGTCTTAAGTTAAGAGTTGAATAAATAGAATACGGCATGACATTCATGGATGAACCTAAATCTAGCATTGCCTTTTACACCTTAGAAATATATGGTATGAAAAACATACTTAGTTTTTTTACATTTGTCTAGGAGGATTTTTCAAATACTGAATCAAAAGCTACTTGCTAATTTTGAGATGTGGATAATTGACACATAGTTTTTTAAAACACTTCCAATACTTATATAGTGATTTGATGTTGTGTTGCTCAATGTCATAAATTTCCTTTTTAATTTCAGCGATCCTTGAAGCTAGATTTTTTTTTCCAGAAATTGTTTCTTCATTTGGTTCCACATTGTAATGCTTGTATGGAGCCTTATCTACAGTACCATAAAAAGTTGGCAACAAATGAATTAAACTAGATTGTTATTCAATAGTATCATTTTCATCAAAATTGAGAAAAGTTATGCAATAAGTTTTTTAGTTCAAATTTGGTCAGTGAGTTCTTATAGGGTTCAATTGTTCTCTATAGTTTCTATTCTTTCATCAATTATAACACTGCACTATTTTTGAATCAATGTTTCTTTACTTAGCTTTTTTTTGTAGTCTTTTTAATCTGTGAATTATATTATAAATTATCTTCATTTGAATATCTCACAGTGAACATACAAACTTAGAATTCCCCAACAATGCCACCAATTTTTAATTGAACTGTCATCTGTATCAGAAATTAATTCCTGAATTCATTCAATCAACAAATGTAATATAAGGAAGAAGGAGTCAGTCCCATGTGGAATTTTCATTTGCAAATCATTATAGAAGAACAAAAATAATTAAGAGGGGGTTTGTGAAATTTTGTATTAAGAAAAATAAAGACAATAATAAAGTAAGGGTATTGAATAAAATGAACATTGATTTACGATTGCTTCTACCCTTTGGAATTACAATTGATGATTGGCATAAAAATAATTATTTCGCTAATTATATATTCAATGTGACATTAAATATCCTTCTTTCGTTAAGAGTAGTTAATCGAAGACACATAACAATTAACTCTTATTGCTTAACAACCTTAGATACCATCTAAAATTTAATTAAATTACACCTTTACAATATATGTGGTTGTATTTAATCTAATTGAACACTTTTCCTAATAGTAATAATTTTAAAGCAGTAAATTAAAACTCCTAATTACTATAAATGATTAAATAAATTGAACTTTTACGTATTCAAAATTTAATCTAGCAAATGATCATTTTAATTAATAATCTAATTGTGTACCTTAGAAATTAATAAAAATAATTGTAAAAAAACACAAAAAAAACAATTCATTATATAAACAAATGAAATACTTCCATAATAGAAACTAGTTAGCTCCCAATCTTTAAAGTTCTAAAAGTACTTCCACTTCCTTGAACCAAAAATAAAATACTTAGACAACAATGATCATTTCTACCACTTGAAACCCAAAAAAAAAATCTAATATCTATGAAAGATAGGAGAAAACAAAAGGACATTAATAAGCTATAACATGTAGCTGGAAGATGGGATGATTTGCTTCTTCACTCCTTAACTCTATTTCTAACCATTTGAATCTATATAAAAATCTTATTGTTGTGATTCTTTGGATCTCTCATATAATAAATTCATTATTTTTCACTTAAACATGGCCAGGATAAGTATTTCAACAACTTTAAGCACGTTTTTCTCTCGTAAATGTGAAGTTTGAAACTTGCAATGCTTACTGCCTAAGATCATGCCAAACTATTCTCTAGATTTTAATAATCTAATCCAAATCTATAGAATAAAATATTTTATTACCTCAAATCTTTGTGATTCACTCTTAATCATTATTGAGATTCCTTTTCTATTTAAAATTTTGAATTTGGATTAAATTTTAATTTATTTTCCAATAAAATAACATCTTCAATCCTTATCCTGTAAAGATAGATAACATATTGAATTTGAACATATTAATATAAGATTATGAAAGATTTTGAATGCTAAAAATAAGGAAAAATTATGATACATCATACCCTATGCCCAAGTTTACCATCATTAACATGATCATGAGTAGAACAACCAAATATATATGGTCTAGAATAATTAGAGAGAGTATCATACCATACCTCTTGAGGATTTTTAAATCCTATTATAATTGATATAGATACATTCACTATATAAGATATGTTGTTAACTACCTAAGTTTAAAATTGCTTCAAAATTCCAACATTTATTCACTTGCATTAAGCACAAAATATGAGTATATCCGTTCTACAAATCCATTTTGATGTAGTGTATAACATATAGTATGTTGCTTGATTATACCTTCCTTCTTAAAGAACTCATTGTTTATTACAAAATTTTAACCTATTATTTGTTTTGAGTATCTTGATATGTTTTCCAGTATATTTTAAACCATAGTGTTGGGCTCGGGCCCCGGAACCCTCTTCCCGAAGTGGCCCCTCGGGCTGCGCCCGCGACGGCTACCCAAAACATCGGACCCGATCCCAACATCCATACAAAAGTCGATTCGCACATGCAAAAATTTTACACACGAATATCATACACCCACTCATTTGAACTATGCAATAAATACCCCATAAGCTAGGGGGCTTCATGCCATTACAATCCAAAAGAAGTTCAACAAGTGTTATCAACCATACATAATACAAATAAGTCTAAATCCAAAATACATGAAATATGCTCCATGATGACATGCTCGGAGG
>JANPWT010605603.1:0-11589 GCA_024678245.1 Erythroxylum densum | reverse complement strand
ACAGGATCTACTTCCATTTCTATTTTTAGAGGGTCATTTTGGGCTTTTTGACTTGAGTAAAACCTAGTTTTTATCCTAAAAGGAAAAACAGTATAAAAGGAAAAGGAAAAGGACCTAATCAAGGGAGCCTTCATTAGCCACTTTTGGAAAGAATCAACGAAGAGGAGAGAAGAAGAAGAAGCTATTGTTGCTGCTTCCACTCCTAGTCCATTCCAAGTTAACTTTCCCAATTCATCTTGTTATTTCTTTCATTTGATGTATAAGATGGATATGAGGATGATGAATTTGTGTTTAAAGATGTTCTAAACTCTTTTTAGGATTTGTTATTGAATAAATGTTAATTTGATTGCTTTTGATGTTAATGTATTGGTTATCATATTTGCATGCTTCGATAACAAATTGATAGAGTGAACCGGTAGCAAAATGATTAGGTTAGGTAGTGAGAGTTAACAATCTAATAGATCACATAAACAATCAAATTGGTAATTTATACGAAGAGAGATTTCGTGTAAGGACTCGATTGTCCATTAGAGTGCTTAAGATCTAATTAAAATGTAGGTTATTTTTGTTAATTGAGAGATTGCTATTTTAGTGATTCAATTCAATTAGGGTTTATGATTTAGGGTTTAATAATTAGAACTTGAGAGATAATAATCTACCCATCGGAATTCTAGGACTAATATCGATTAACTCAAAAGTAATCAAGTTAGCATTTGATGATGGGATAAACACCTTTTTCTCATAATTAGTTAATCTTCCTTGTGTGATTTTTTGATTGTGTGAATTGGTTATGTTCAATTTTAATTTCCTTGTATTAATTTAGAAATTCATTCTCAATCAATCCATATTTAAGTGCTCAATTTTCTATTCATTTTGTTTTCATTTTAATTACAATTTTTAGATTAGACAAAGTTAGGATTCAATTAGTTAACTAATTCACTAATTCCTTATAGGATCGACACCTCAACTACTATGCTCACGACTCGTGCACTTGTGTGAAACATTAAGGTTTTACAAAATTAAAACTTGCTCAACAAGTAGTTAGGGATATTGAATTGGATGGCTTTTTAAGCTAAAGTTTATGAAATAATAAAGGCCTTTTCCATTCTTAATAAAGTGAAAAGCAATTTTCATTAATTTGATATTCATATTTATGAATTGAAGTCGATCTTAAATCGAGTTAATGAAGTCCATAACACAAAACATAGCGTGAAGGAAATCATGATGAGATCATGATAATAAGATTCTTATCATTTGCAATTATGTTAGTATCTAAGTTATCCCTTAGTAATGGGATTAATGAGACAGGACATTGTTAATCTGGATAGACTAGCATATGTTATACTCTTTGATTTGATCAAGCAATGGATCTCATAAGCTGTAGGCATGATATGTTTATAGTTAACATATGGATGCTTACAAAGAGTACTAAGTACATCAGATGACCCGTTATAAAATTATCATATAGGTGATCTATCAAATCTCATCATAGCAATGATGCAAATATCCTTAAATTTGAGGTATTCAAAGATATCTTAGATACTGATCCTATGCCTTGATACTCCATTCCTTGTTGCCTCAAGATGAGGTTGCTTATAGGGTGGTGATTGGGTATAGCTATTGGTATTTAAAGGTAATTGGGTAGCTAATAAAGGATTCACTACTCTTAATAGAAGGAGATGATACCCATGGCCTCTTGTCCAGGTCATTACTAAAGAATCTCTAGCCAGAGTAGATGTGTCATGAAGAGAGTTTTCAATGACATAAAAAGTAATGAGATCCCCAGGATGCACTTGGACTAGATGTGACATAGTCAGTCTAGTGGGAGTTGACACGTGGCCTATACTCTGAATCAAGTGGGGTATAAAATGGTGAAAGGATGAATTGAACGGTAATTACCTATGAAAAGGTTCGTAAGTTGGATAATTGACTATTAAAGAGTTCATATGTCAATTCACTTACTTTCCGATAAATTGGCATCATGAAACCATTCATGAATTGCTCGGATTAAAGATAATTCAAGTGGCCAAAAACTAAGAACCTAAAGGGTCACAGGCTTAAGAGATTAAGGGAATGTTTCAGGATAATATCGCGATATTATCATGGTAAGAAATGTTGAAATGGAATGGACGAAGCAAATGTTGCATAGATGTCCAAGGTGGAGTCATGATCATGACCAGCTAAGTCACGATCGTGACCCACTAAGTCCAACAACATATATAAGTGATTTCTCATCACCTAAAGAATAAGATCAATAGCTAGGGAGTCCATAAATGTTTTAGACATTTAGAGGGAGTTAGAGGGAGAATTTCTTTGCATGTCAAGCAAAGGTTGCTTGATGTTTATTGTATATCATATAATTATCTTCTATCCTTCCTTTTGAGCATCCTACTTGTGTTTCCATCTTGTTTAGTGATCAAACCTTCCCTACACACTATATTTCTTCATCTCTACACATGCTTCACTGATTATTGAAGGTGTTTGGTGTTTGCAACAAGCCAAACAAGGATAAAATTCAAGAAAGGAGGAGCATTTGCAAGGTACATATATTGTAATTTCATGTTCTTACATTATGTTTATACATGCATATAGATTTTGGGTTTATGGGGATATCCTGGGAGTTGGAATTTTTATTCCAAAACTTCTGCGACCTTGCCATAAACGTGAAGCACGATCCTAGGCCTCTCCAACAATGGTATCAGAGCCAGGTTATGAATGTATTAGATGATCTATTGAACATGTGCAAATAGTTTACTAGGTAGTGACTGATATACATGTTGATTTGGGAAAAATCATATAAATTTTAGAAAAATGTTTTTATGAGTTTCTTTCACATAAATGTTTATAAGATATTATATTATGTGTTTTTCAAAGGAAATTGCAATTGAATGCCATTTGCTATTTTATTGCAAATTAATTTTTAGTTTATTCATATGTTGATTTCTCGGAATTTCAGGAAAACATAATGCATGTGCTAATTTTGAAATTTTTTTAATAATTCTAGAATTTTTTTTCTAATTTTTTTTCACAGAAATGTTTATAAGGTGTTATGTTATCTTTCTGTCAAAGGAAATTACAATTAAATGTCATTTTCTATTTTATTATGATTTTAATTTCAGTTTGATGCATGTATAAAGTTCTGGAAAATTATGGAAAACTAATGAACATGCATACTTGTAAATTTCAGAATAATTTTATAAACAATTGTTTTTATGAATTTCCTTTATGAACATGCACATATGATGTTGCCACGTGTGTGAGATGCATGACACCTATTTTTGAAGTAGTTAATATTTTATTCTCAATTTTATATACATGCTGATGAATATAACAAGTGTTAGTGGACATATGTAGTACTGGCTAATTCCACTTAGTTCATAAACAATTCCTTGGAACTAGTTTTGGCATTTTTTATTAGGCACATTTAAAATGTGTATAAGACTCTGGAATTTTTCCAAAATTAATTGAACTTGATTCAATTAATAGATCAAATCAAAGTCATCACTGGTCAGCTTTTGGAAAGCTGATAGGGCTGACTTACTTGATGTCTTATGTGTATGTGTTTCGGTTATAAGAACTTAAAACATTTTTATGAGATAACAAATGTATTATTTTGATTCTAGTAACATGATAAATGCATGTGCTTGAATTTAGGGCTCTGAAAAATTTTCGGTCTTCGAATCGGTCTCTTTAGTATCTAATTGGTTAACTCATTTATCTTAATAATTTTGTGTTGATAAATTTGAGATGACCTAGGGATGTTTTAGATAGCTAATTGATGCTCGAAAATTTTTAAAACCTTAAGGATTAATTCAGAATTAATCCAAGTAGAGCATTGCATTTCTAGTGTGACTAGAAAAGACATGTGTTTAATTTGGACTTCAAATTAATTAAATTTTGAGGTTCCTAATTGAATCACTTTCATAATTCAAATTAGTCGAGACTAACACTAATACCTAATTCGGTTCAAGAGTTGAATCGAAACATAAACTTTTGAGGGTTACATATATTAGATATTTTTAAGGGTTAGTTAAAAAGGCATGATGGGGTGGTTATAGACATAGGCTCAGTTTAATTGAGGCATCCATAGTTATGCCATATAGTTATAGTAACTATCTGAATATATATGTGAGATATATATAAGACCATTGAAGTATTGATGAAACCTAAGAACAAATCCCTCAACCTAAATATTTAGACTTACGCCTTCTATTGATATGACAAGAACCAAAGTTCTTTTAGAGTTAGGTTGTTGAGCAAACTCAAGCTCGCTTTACATGAATACATTCAAACGATGGAAATTAGATTTTCAAATTAATGGGTTAGTCCTAACTGGAAGCGTTGAATTTTTGGGCAAACCCAAAGTCAACATGGATAGAGGTGAATTTTGGTAGTATACATGAGATGTATACGCGTCAAGAGTTGATAGCCCAATGAGTATGTTAAATCAATAGTTGATGGCACGAGTCGATAGTTGCATTTTGAATGCAATTGGTATGAACGATTCCTACTAATTTACCTAAAGTGGCTTGTTGGGCAAGCCCAAGGTCATTCTTAGGGATATTGGATATCAACCCACTAGCAGAACTATAAGTTTTCTCGGATTCGTAGTGAGGGTTATGGATTCGGATAAAATAGTAGGACCTATAATGCATGTGATTAAAGTCCTTATCGATATGCATTTTGCACATTTTAATGCTCTCTCTCTCATTCTTCTAGGTTATTGAATCACCACAATGTCTTCATCTAGTGTGAACTTATGCTCTCTACTAGACTCCAACAAACTCACAGGATCAAACTTCTTAGATTGGATACAGGATTTGAGAATTGTTCTCAAATTCGAGAAACTAGGATATGTCCTAGATGAGCCACTTCCCAATCCCCCTACTGTCGATGGCTCTAATAAGGATCAGAAAGCTTACAAGAAGCTACTGGATCATAATGAGCTGGTTAGTTGTATTATGTTAGCCTCTATCTCACCAGAACTACAAAAATAGCATAAGACTATAGATGCTCACACCATAGTCTAACATATAAGGGAACTGTTTGATGAATAAGCTCGATTCGAAAGGTTCGAGACCTTAAGGTTACTCTTTCGCTCTTAGATGATTAAAGGATCATCTCCAGTGTAGTATACGCTGAAAATGAATGGATACAATGAGAGGTTAGCCAATTTGGCTTTCATAATGGATCATGATGTAAGTATAGACTTAATTCTGACTAATTTTATAAATACTTATTCACAGTTTGTGCTTAACTAACGAATGAACCAAATATCCACTGGATACCTAAGCTGATTAATCTAATCAAAACAACTGAGCAAACTGTCAAAAAGGACAATAAGGCTATGATGCTGGTGGACTCTACTTCTAGTTCTCGCAAAAGGAACTAAAAGAAGAAAAAGAAGTCCAAAAAGTCAGTGGGAGTTGTAATCAAGAAGAAGGCAAAATATACTACACCAAAAGGAATATGCTTCCATTGTAACAAGGAAGGGCATTGGAAGAGGAACTGCAAAGCCTATCTGGAGCTGCTGAAGCAGAGCAATGCATTACATGCCCCACTATCTATTTTAGCTATATTATTTGTCATTAAGGTTAATACTATTTTTGATCATAACATTTAGGTATTAGATACCGGATGTGACTCACACGTATGTGTTGATATGCAAGGTCTCAGGGATAGTAAACCGCTTAAAAAGGTAAAGATGGACATACGTGTGGGAAATGGAGCAACAGTTGTTACATTAGCCGTAGAAACCCATGTTTTGTTTCTTCTTAGTGGGCTAGAGTTAATTTTGGATAATTGTTATTATATACCTGTTGTGACAAAGAACATTGTATTTTTTTTTATGTCTTAATAAAATGGGATTTCATTTAACTTTTTCAAGCAATGGTTGTTCAATTATGTTGAATGATATAGTTACATTGTGCAATGTTATTTACATATTAGATATGTGCAATCCAATTTTAAATATCAATGACAATAAAAGACAAAAATATGATAACTTAAAATCATCTTACTTATGGCATAGTCTACTTGGCCATATAAGTGAAAGACGCATATCTAAACTACACAGGAGTAGTAGCTTAGGGTCATTTGATTATGAATCATATGACACAGATGAATCTTCCTTGTTAGGCAAGATGACTAAATTACCTTTTAAAGGTAAGGATGTACGAGTGAATGGGTTATTAGACCTAATACATCCTGATGTATATGGTCCGATGTCCATTCATGCTAGAAGTGGTTTTATGTACTTCATTACCTTTATCGATGATTATTTATGGTATGGATATGTGTATCTAATAAGATAAAAGTTTGAAACATTTGAAATGTTCAAACAATTCAGACATAAAGTAGAGAAACAGCTCAATAAAAGTGTCAAGACACTTCGATCAAATCGAGGTGGTGAATACTTAAACGAGGAGTTTCTAAGTTATCTTAGGGATATCAGGATTGTATCCCAGTGGACTCCACCTTACACCAGGGATTTATGCTTCATTCTCTATCAGTCGGAGAATGGCATAAGGTAAAGGGTCATTTGAACCGAGTGTGAATATCGATCTGTATTGACGTGTTTCATATGGTACTGGTCGGTATTTACGGTATTCATAATACTGGCCATATACTAACCGATACTCGAAATTTTAAAAAATGTAGGGGTATATCTGCAAAAAATCAAAAAAATTTAACCATACACGTTTTCTTCTCTATTCTTCACTCCTTCTTTCTCACATCTCAGATCTCACACTCTCACCTCACTTATACTCACTCTCTCTTCTCTTAGTCTCTCTTCTTCTATTCTCACCATCACTGCCATCGACCTAACGACCACCACCGTTGCATAGCACGACAACACCTCCCTCCCATCCCACTCCCACACTTGACTTTTTTCTCTCACATCTCACTATCTCTCTCGATTCTCGGCCCACCACCTACTACCACCCACCGGCCACCACCTTCGATGCGTCATATCTCTGGCTTCTCCTAATTTTTTAATCTCTCTCACACATCTCACTCTATCTCTCTACGTCCACCATCTACCACTACCCACCACCGTCGACGCCTACCACCTACCACCACCACCGACACCCCACTAGCCCACCCACCACTCTTAGAGTTTCAAGTCTCCTCTTCCAAGCCAGATCTAAAATATATCCGAATCTATTTCTAACATGACCTAACCAGTTAATTGAATTCTGAAATAATTGGGTGCCTGTTTATGACTTTATGCATTTTTTGTGAATTGTGAATGGAATTGTCAGTGTATTTATGAATTCTGAATGGAATTGTTGGTGTTTTTTGTGAATTAGGAATGGAATTTGTTAATTTTTTGTTACGTTGCTTATTGTGTGGACTGTGGATGTAGAGTGGAATTGTGGAAGTGTGGAATCAAAAAATGTAAATTGATTTATTGAAGTTGTTAATGGACATATGGATACAAAATGTGGCTATGGAATGAAAGTGTGGAACTGAAGTGGATTGTGGATGTAGAGTAGAAGTGTGTTGATTGTTATTAGTTTTGTTAATAGACATATAGATACAAAATCATTTTTTATATATCAGTTTTGTTAATTTTTTAGAGGGGTTGATATTATAAAGTTGAATGTTTGCTTACCAATTTGCTTTAGCATTTCTCTACATTTAAATAAGAATGAAATAAATTTATTATTCTTTTTTTACAAATATATCTTAGAGTTCATTTGACAAAAGTTGAACTTTTACCAATTATAAGTGAGGTTTATCTAAATCGACTACATCATTTAAGTATTTTATATCAAAAAAACTCAAAAGCAGTGTATACAAATAGATAAGGTGTTACTGTGAGATAATTGTCTTCTGGTTAATGTTGTTAAATACGCATTAGATTTTTTTTACATTGTTGGACCTAATTTTCTTTAAAAAGGTATAGTTTGCAATAGTCCAACAAACAATTTGAGGGTCCAATTTAAAAAAAAAAGGGTTTCCATAATATAGCCACCTTAATTTTAATAATTAATTATATGATTCAAGGTATTTATGGTAATTCTAGTTCCAAATTATATTTCAATATTTTGAGATTTTGATTCCAAATTATATTTCAATACTTTGAGATTTTGATAAGTAAACACATTTTCTAGTTCCATACTTCCTCAATGAATCAATTTTTAGTTTCCAGTTCCACACTTCCACATTTTGAAGTGTGGAATTGGAAAATAAATTGATTCATTGAACTGGAAAATGTTGAAGGTGGAAATTGTTTTATGTATGTTTTGTGATTGTTAGAAATAGAAATTGTTTTATGTATGTTTTATGATGTTTGAAACTTTGAATTGCAATTGTTACAAATTTTTAGAAATGGAATTGTTGAAAATTGTTGGAAGTGAAAATTGTTTATGTATGTTTTGTAATGGTTAAATTGAAATTGTTGAAAAAAGTTAGAAATGAAATTGTTGGAATGAAAATTGTTTATGTTTGTTTTATTTAATTATATATGTTGAATAATTGAATAGTTAGTTTTTGACTTATAGTGAATTGTGTTCGATGAAATTGAATTGTGTATGATGTAATCATACCAAACAAGTTATATTATATAAGATGGATATACATATTGTGTAATGAAATTATGTTTAATTTATTCTGATATATGCATTCATTTATTTTTACAGATAAATGGAAGAAAGTTCAAGTAGTCCTGATCAACCACTTCAAGAAGATACAATGATCCAACTTGAGCTTATGCTACATTGGTTCCCAATATAATGAACCATACTATTTGCTTGTTTTGTAACAAGCATTTAAAAGGTGGAGGAATCAACCGATTAAAGGAACATTTAGCTAGGATTAAAGAAGATGTGGAACCCTGTAAAAAAGTAAGTCATGACGTGAAGTGGCAAATGAAAATATCGCTTAAGAATATCAATATGAGAAAGATAGAAATGAAAGGTTGAATTATGAAATTGATTGTAAAATTTCGTTTGCTAGTTTTCGTGGTGATTATGGAAATGTTGAAGGTGGTAGTGGTAGTGTTCCATCCCAGGCCTAAGAAGAAACACTTGGACTTGATGTGAGGAAGAGAAGAAGGCAGGTGACTAGTTTTTTTCACCACGAACAACTCCTAGAGCCCAACCTTCAATTCGTAGTGCAATGCATTTAAGATATGCGACTCACAATGTCGATATGGCAGTAGATAAATGGTGGTATGATACAAGTTCATCATTCAATGCTTCTTGGTCTTATTATTATCAACCTATGATGGATGCAATAGCCTCTTATAGTCCGGGATACAACGGTCCTTCGATTGATGACTTAAGAGGTAAACTTTTGAGTTGTTCTGTTTCTAAAATAATAAGTTATTTGGCAAAAAAAAGAGTGAATTGGGTTACTTATGGATATTCAATCATGTGTGATGTTTAGACAAATAGGAGATAATAACCTATTATTAATTTTTTGATCTATTCTATAAATGGCTCAATGTTTTTGAAATCTATTAATGCATCTCGCCTTATTAAGAATACTGAGATTTTGTTTTAGATATTTGATGAAGTTGTGAATGAAGTAGGGTCAGAAAACATTATTTAGTTTATTACTGACAATGATTCCGCTTATAAATCGGCAGGAGAAAGGTTACAAAATAAGTATAATTCTTTTTTTAGGCTCCCTGTGTTGCACATTTCATTAACCTAATGATGGAGAATATAGGATCTTAGGTATTTTTCCCATTATTGATGAGACTATGCAAAAAGTTAAAAAAATGACCAAGTTCATCTATAATTGTGCATGGGCATTGAATTTAATGAGAAAGGAATTTACCAATGGTAGGAATTTGTGTCGTCCTGTTGTGACAAGATTTACAACAAATTTCTTATCACTTTAGTCTTTTGTTACGATGAAGAAAGAGTTAAGACAAATGTTAAGTGATAAATGGATTGCATCGTAGCATGCTAAGCCTAATGCTGGAGTGGAGGTTTGTAAAATTATACTGGAAGATAAAGAATTTTGGTCTCAATGCTAATTTGTTAAATGAGTTTGTGAGCCTTTGGTAAGGGTACTTTGCTTGGCTGATAGTGAAGAAAGGCCAACAATGTGTTTTTTTATGTCATGGAGAGAGCGATAGAAGTAATCAAGGTCAATATGAAACATAAGCCTTCTTTGTACACATCATACCTTTCAATCATTAATGAGAGAAGGGAAAGACAACTTTCTTCTCTGTTATTTATAGCTGTGGCGTTTTTGAATCCTAGTGCTTATTTTAGTCTAAATTTTATTAAGCAAACTGAAGTTAATAGAGGAATGCTTTTAACTATTACAACAATTGTTGGCATTGACGCGATGCAAGATCTCTTAAGCTCAAAAATGGAGCTTTATAAGTTGTATTATGGGAATTTTGAAATGCTGATGGCTATTCGACAAAGAGAAAAACTTTCTCCATGTATTAGTTGTTCCCTTTTTCTTATCTGTTGAAAATTAATTATCACCTTATTTTGTTTAAAACACTACTTTTGTTATCCATTGACTTACAGTTTCTTAGTGAGATCAATTGAGAAATGGTGTTCCAAAATTTAAAAGGTTTGCAATTCAGATTTTAGGTCAATGTGTTAGTGCAACAGGCTGTGAATGAAACTAGAGCACATTTGAATTTATCCACTCCAAAAAAAAGAATAGATTGGAGCATAAGAGGTTGAATGACTTGTTCATTACAATTTAAAGCTTCGAAAAAGGTAAGTTATTATCATTATTAATTTTGATATAATTTCTTATAATTTTCTAATAATTAAATTTTATTATTTAATAGGAGTTTTAATAGCACAAGTAGTTCAACTGATCTAATTTTCATTGATAATATTAATCTTTTGACAGAATGAGTTTCTGAAGAATTGGATTTGGTAGATATTAATGACTTGGAAGATAATATTGAATAGGAAAGCATTGACATGCCATTTGGTGCATTAAATTTGAACGATAATAATAATGAAGCTCCTCTCAATGATGAAAATTTTGTACCAAATGATAACTAGGGTTAGTGCAATTATAGCGGATATCCTCCGATAGACGATTGAATTTCAGTCTAGGTTTTTGTTTTTTTCTTCTTTTAATTTTACTTATATTTGATGTATATGTTAAATTTCATATATGTAATGAAATTACAAATGTTTTAGTTTCATGTTTGACTTCTACTTGATTGTTTCCTTATCACGAACTCTTGTTGTAAATTGTAATAGTTTAAGAGTTAAGAATTTTTTTTATTGGATTTTTTAATGTAATTATTATTTATTATTTGATTAAATTGTAATATTTTAAATACTTTATATTATTCTTAATTTTATATTTGTATGATAATGATTGTCTTTTTTATATTAATTGTGGTTATTATTTATATATGAAATATTTATAAATTTCATATTAATTGTAATTATTATTTATTATTATAATTTTTGAAAACATGATTTATGTAAACAGTAAACTAGTAAAGTATACAGTACAACTGGACAATATATCAATGAACTATTTTGTAAATTTTAAAAATTTTAGGGACTATTTCATAAATTTAAAAAATTATCTTAAAAGATATTCGGTACTAACCAGTACCGGTATAGTACCGTACTAGAA
>JANPWT010600537.1:0-11624 GCA_024678245.1 Erythroxylum densum | reverse complement strand
GAGATGATCAAGTTTCATGTTTTACGGTTCAAGAGTTGGACTCCGGTAACGGGATCCAACAGTTGGGGTCCGGTCTATGGGTCGGGACCCGACAGAGAGAAGCAAGGTAGTTGTTGAAAAGGAGAACATTTAAGTGGAGTCTAGTCAACCAAGTAGTGAAAGTGAATCATTAAAGGGAGTGACAAGGTTGAAAACCCAGTGTTTATGCAAAACCCTAACCTTAATGCTAACCAACCTAGGAATGGGGATAATAGAGGTAATGAGGAGCAGGAGCGAGTTGGTGAGAATAATGGAAATCAAAGAAGGAGGACCATTAGGGAAGCGACTACCTCTGATGTGAATTATGATCCACTTACTACTACTTGTCCTAATTTTAATGTGAATTTTGAAGTTAAAGGATTGTTTATTAACTCTCTTCCCAAATTTCATGGTGTGACAGGAGATCCCTACATCCACTTACAATCGTTGTCCATGATTTGTAAGAGTATGAAACTGGTGGTAGCTTTGCTTGATCAAGTATTATGGAAAGTTTTTCATCTATCCTTAGAGGTTAAAGCAAATGAGTGGTATATCAGCCTTCAAAGACATGTGGCGAATGCCGACTATAGTTGGGCCAATATGCGAAAGACATTCTTGGAGAATTATTTTTCGGCCTCCAGAACTTCATCAATGAGGAAGGAGATTTATTCAGCACGTGAAGATTATGATGAGTCCCCCTATGACTATTGAAACCACTTTCAAGATCTATTGTCCAGATACCCCCACTATCAAATACCTGATGAGCAATTAGTGTAGTATTTTTATGATGGACTGAAAAGTCAAAACAAAGGTATGTTGGATGCGGCATTAGGAGGTTCTTTGATTGACCTCGCAGCTTCGAAGGCATAGGATCTAATTTAGAAGATGGCTTTAAATCACCAATAGTATAATGTTAGAGATACCAAAGGCATACATGAGTTGGGAGTTTCAACAGCCCAATCCAAAAGAATGAAAAGTTTGGAGTCTAAGGTTGACTCTTTAGAAAGTAAAGTGACTTCGCAGTTGTCCTTCATCACTGTAGAGTTGAAAAAAATGAGTGTGCATTGTCCAAAACCTTCTATGGATCTTACTGCACCTAGTTGCGATACTTGTGGGTAAGTAATGAACATCTCTAGTGTTTGCCCGATCGTTATGAAGAGGTGTCTACTGTTTACGAGGGATGGAAAGAGAATCCTAGACTCAGTTGGAGAAATGAAGAAGGAAGAGGTCTAAATAGATTTCAACAAGGTGGAGGGGCTAGTTCTTCCACAAACCAATTCCACAACCAACAACAAGCTCTAACTGTCCCACCAAAGGAGGTCAGTAATCAACTTCTGCATATCATGATGGTGTTGATGAAGGAGGACAGGACTTCGAATAACAACCAGTTTAACGCCATAGCCTCTTTGATTCAACAGGACTCTTTTAAAAATGCTACTCGATTTAGTGCTCTAGAAAAGAGAATGGAGCAATGGGAGACAAAGGATGAGAATATCAGCTCCTACGTCACTCAACTACATAACAACATGAGTGAGAACCAAGCTAGGAGCAGTGGAACTATTCCCTCCAATGCTGTTATGAACCCCAAGAGTTTGAATGCCATAACTATTCGAAATGGGAAGCAAGTGAGGTTTAACAATCAAGATGAGGGAGTAGATGAAGAAGAGATCGAATGTGAAGAAGTGCCTTCAACATCTGTAAGAGCCAGAAAGATTGAAAGCTCCAAGGAAAGAGGAATTTTAACTAAAAAGGAGTCTAAACCATTAAAGAGTAAGGAAACAAATTCTGAAAGAAACTAGGAATCAAGCAAGTAAGGAGCTCATGAAGTCAATGATAAGGAGGTAAATCTTAATGACCTACCTTTTCCTAATTCATATTTGCTTAGCAAAAGGATGACTGATACTAAACATGAGAAAGATATCATTGATTTGTTTGGTAGAGTAAACGTCAATATCCCTTTGCTTGACCTTGTGAAAAGGGTTTCTACGTATACTAAGTACTTTAAAGAACAGTGCACCAACAAAAGGAAGTTCAGACTGAATGAAAGAGTGCAAGTCAGCTCAAATGTGTCTGCATTGTTTAGACCCCAAATCCCAGTAAAATGCCAAGACCTTAGATCTTTCACCATCCCGTGCACTATGGGAAAAGTTACCATAGGGGGGCCTTGTTGGATCTGGGGGCAGCCATTAATGTTATGCCTAAGTCTATCTACACATCAATGGGAGTCAAGAGTATTAAGTCTACATCTGTAGTTCTACAATTGACTGATAGGTCTCTTAGGCATCCTATGGGCATTATAGAGGACATTTTGGTCCAAGTTAAGGGTTTGGTCTTTCCCGTTGACTTTTATGTACTCGACATGTCTTTTGAAGTTATGCAGGACACTACATTGATTCTTGGTAGACCTTTCTTAAGGACTGCTAGTACTATGATTAGCATGAAAGAAGGGACCATTACCATGGAGGTAGGAGATCAAAAAGTTTGTTTTAACATGTACGAAGCAATGAAACATCCCCATAAGGATTATTCGCTTTTAGGAGTTAACATGCTTGATATTGTTATTGATGATGCATGCTTTGAATTTGAACTCCAAAATTCTTACTCTAGCTCTGCACTGTACTTATTGAATTCTTCGATTGTCAATGATAACCCTTTGGGAGAAACATTTTCTGTTAATGTTTCAGGTGAATCTGGAATTGTGGAGGCTGACACCGACATGGCAAGTGGTAAAGTTGTCTTAACATAACATGGCTATCTATCGAAGGTTCACCAGGAGAACCAACAATCTTCGTAATCATCAAGTTGTTTCTTTCCTTCACTTTTTTACTTACTCTTACTCTATGACTGATTATGACACTGTCGGATGCATTATTCTGTTGAATAAGTGTGGGGGAGAAACCATTTCAGTAGGAAATTAGCTTAGCTTTTAGTTTATGCAGTAGTTTTTCAATTCAATAATTCCCATGCTAGTTTTGTCTCTTATTTTATTTTTGCTGTGCTTGTTGACCTAATGCATGATACATCTTCAAGTTTGAGGAAATTGATGTAAGTAATTGTATTGCACTATATTTTGTTGAGCTTATTTGGTGCCTAATGACTTTGTATATGGTCTTTAAGGTTACCAAGTATCCAGCTTGTGTCATTTATTTGTGAATCGTGTGTATCATTTTTTTCTTGTTTGATAGTCACTTTGGGTAAACTTCGTCGCAACGTAAAGTCCACATCACCACGGTATACTTACCTTATTTTCTTTGTGTTGCTAACGGGTAAATTTCACCGTGGTGTGGATTCCATGTTGCCGCAACAAAAGTTCCTCACACCATTTCTGTTTCTTTCAGGTAAATTTTTCCGCAGCGTGAAGTCTACGTCGCTGCGGCAAAGATACCTCATTTCTTTTTGTTCCTCTTGGGATAATTTTGTCGTGGCGTGCATCCTACGTTGCCACGGTGAACTACGCATCATTCTTCTCAATTTCGTTCGGGTTAATTTTGCCACAGCATGAGTTCATGTCGCTACGATGAAACATCGATATTTTGCTATTTTTTGCAACTAGGGTTAAGTTCGCTATGATCAATTTCAACTTTTGCCGCAGCAAAGGTTTAATCTGTGCAAATTTTACCTAATGAAATTACCATTCCGCCCCTATTTTCTCTTAACCTTTCGTATTCCCTCTACCATTTTCTTTCATTTCACTAACCAAATCCTATTTAAACCCTCCAACCCCCTCCCTTCATTTCTACCTTCATTTGTCGCCGTGACCATCCTTGAACTTCTTAACCCAACCTTTTCCTTCCGACTCTCTGCGTATCCTTCAATCTTCGTAAGTGTTTCTTCTTTTCATTTTTCTTAGTTTCTGTATTACTTAGGGTAGATTAAATTTTCTATCTTGTTTTCTTTTCCATTTTCCCTTTTGATTCATTTTCCTTAGGATAGTTTGCTTTACTAGTTTGTTTAGTTAATGTTTCGGTGTGCATTTTGTTGGGCACCGATTCTAAAACCCAACTTTTGCTCTGATACCAACACTGTTGGATCCCAAACGATTTCAGAACCCAACTATGGAGAATCATGATACTGAGCAAAAATTTCTTATAAGGTTATTTCCACAAACCCTTATTAGGCATAATCTCATAAGGGCATGTCCACTACAATCAAACATCAAAACAAACTTATTACTTCAACTCAACCATATTACGAGGAAGTCAATATGAACATACATAACTGAACTACTTCAATCTATCATTTCATTTCTAAAGCAATAGAGTTTTAAAATCTTTATTGACATATCAAAAGCCACACCATTGGCTTATTACAAAAGTACAGAAATAGCAAATTTGTGGAAGTTCCCTTTGGTTCTGGATCACTTGATCTCTTAACTATCAGCTGAAGATGGGACAGAAAGGGGATGAGCTATCATAGGAAATAGTTTATAATGGAAAAATAAGCAAAACCTTTGAAACCATTTTTCTTGTCATAGAAAATTTTCATTGAGTTCATAAAACACATGTTTCTTAAGCTTTCAACCAAAATCCACAAGTTACAAAACATGAATGCATCAAATTTGTTAACATAACATAAGCACATAAGTACATTAGAATGGTTTGGACAGATCCATAAATATGACGCACTACACATTTCCACATAATGGTCTTCTGTAGTTGTAAACTTGAGAGAGTCCATAAAGGAGCTCCGTGCCACAAGCGGGCAAGCGAGAGAAGCCTTTAACTTGGTCAACATGCACGTGACATTCTTGAGGGACTACCATAAACCCACATAACACATATTTCATAACTTGTAAACTTGTTTCCCAAAATGACACTTTTTTGAAAACATGCTTTTCATATACTTGATATATTTTGAAAACCATTCTCGAAAACATGATTTCATAAACATGTATCTTTTCAAAGAGAAATACTTTTCAGAGTCTTTTCATCAATCATCATCACAATTAATGTAGCAAACATATAATAATTTCACAACTCATTCAAGAAGAAATAAATGCAACACTTACGATGCAATTGAAATCATTCAACTTTCTTGATTTAAAAAAAAAACATTTAGTAGCTTGTTTACTCTATTATAAACATGTAACCCACCTTGAGTTCCTTGCTTATAGCCTTGCTAAAAAATCCCTCTCCTCTTATTCCTCTTGCCTCTCTTGATCCCTTTATACAATAACAAAATCCCACTCAATAAGGTTTTCAATTGAAAATCCCTCAAGCATAAATACTAAAGTTGGTTCTAGAATACTTAAACCCAAGCAACTCCATGAATCAAAATCCTTACAAAAATCTAAAAGATTTAAAATCATCTTACCTTCATTTTTCACCAAATGAAGGGATCTTTAGCTCAAAGGGAAGCACTTCTCTTCTTTTATTTGTTTCCCTATTTGAACAACCTCAAAATCTCTCCTGAAGGCTAACACAATTGAAACCCTAGCTTATTTTCTCTTCTTTCTCTCCTGCTCTTCTTCTCTTCGTATTTCTCTCTCTTCTTCATGACACTCTCTCTTTTTCTCTTCAATTTTCGTTCTTCTCTCTTCCTAAAATGCAAGACAACACTTCTTCTTCCAATTATACCCTTAATGAGTGAGAAATGTCCCATTTGTCCTTCCATTTATGCCTTATGTCTTTTTATGCTTAAGTGCCTTGCCAATAATACCCTTGAACATTCTGACATAACTCTTTCTTCTAGAAAAATGTTCTCCATTATCTTAAGTTTCTAATGACACCAAAATCAATACATTTGGTTCATAACTCTAAAAGTATTGCCCCAAATATTTTCGGACTGTTCTTATATTGAAACAATACATTATACTTAAATTCCTCCCATTCATACTCTTCCAACCGATACTCTTACCTTGATTCAATCCTTTTTTTTCAAATAAATACCAAATTCCATCAAATTCTATGGAGAGACAGAAAAACGTGTTAAGAAACTATTGGTTCAAGAATCACATCATTTGGAGTTCGGATAACAAAGTTTTGGCCAAAAGAATCAAACATGATTTTTCCCTCAATCATGTTGAACCTGTCGCAGGACAAATGACATAACTCTCTTTACAGGTGTCAGATTAAGATCATCTTAGGACGGTTTCAAAGAGGACTTTGAGATATAAAACTTTTAAGAAGATCTTGAAGACAAATTATGTCATCTAGAGTGTCAAATTTTGACTAGAAGATGTTCTGATCAACGTAAGACGAAGCAGAAAATCAACCTAAGATAAAGAGCAAGACGAATTGAGAAAAATAGATGAAGCATAAAGTAGACGAAGCGAAAAATAGACGAATCGAAAAGCAGACGAAGCAAAGAGCAGATGAAGCAAAGAGTAGACAAAGTGAAGAGAAAACGAAGTGAAAAGCAGACGAAGCAAAGAGCAAACGAAGCAAAGAGTAGACGAAGCAAAGAGCAAACGAAGCAAAGAGTAGACGAAGCAAAAAGCAAACGAAGCAAAAAGCAGACGAAGCAAAGAAACAAAGTCAACTTAAGATGATGCAACTCTTAAGATGAAGTAGAGTCAATTTAAGATGAAGCAAAGTCAATTTAAGATGATGCTACTCTTAAAACAAAGCAGAGTCAACTTAAGATGATATAACGTCATCACAGACGATATGATGTCATCATAGACGATATGTCTCTATAAAAGATATATCTTTATAGATGATACATCTTCATAGACGATATTATGTCATCACAGACGATATGATGTCATCACAGACCATATGACGTCATCACAGACGATACATCTTTATAGACGATGCATTCCTCCTAAGCATCTCCCCTTATAAGGACCATAACTATCAACTCCAATGTCTGAAAATTACATACTTTATACCGTTGGAAAGATAAATGAAAGACCTACAACTTTTTAGAAGACACCTTTCTCTAATTCAGCCTAGATCAATCTAGATTTTTCCTTGAATTTAGAACACGAATTTTACATTCATCCACCAATGTACTGCACCTAGTTCTCAATTTCATGACAAATTTTGAAATTATTAAAGATAGAATTTAAATTTCATATCTTCATAAGAAATGCAGCCATATGTATCTGGTTTAATGCAAATCAATAATCATCTTGTTTGGATAACTAAAGAAACAGTTGTGGCTAAAAGACTAAGGCCTACTCAGTGAACATTTTCCAGATCAACTACCAATTTTGTTTCCAAATCTTTCCTTAACACAACTCATACTAAAGATCACCTTTTATACTTCATTTACTCCTCATTCTCAACTCAATATCATCCATGAGGAAATTATAATCCATGATTAATCATGAATATAATAATAGAACATACACATATATACATATCTTTCATCAACTTACTACACATATTCAACTTCGTTTTTACTTTCATTTTACTTCTAACTTTCACCTTAATTTTTTCCATTTCATAACCTCTCATCTACCAAAAGCACCAAAGTAAAACATGAATCTATCCACACTTCTCATTTACTACTTTAATCTTGTCTATCATTTCTAATTCAAGAATTTTCATCATTTGTTCTTTACTCACGACTAATCACCAAAATTTCTCATTTAATAGTTCTCATCTTCTAAGAAAAGTTTGGGATCCAACAATTCTCCCCTTAAAGAATTTTGTTGTTGGACCACATTTTTGGAGTCCAACATTCGGAGTCATAAAACATGAATAAACCCAATTCTTCAATTTCAGGACAAATTTTGGGAAACCTCAAATTGGAATTTCAATTTGGCTTCTTCAAAACATTTGTTCCTCATTGTCTTAAGTTTCTAATGACACAAAAATCATTCCATTTGGTTTAGAAATCTAAAAGTTATAGTCCAAAGATTTTCGGATTGTTGTTATACTAAAACATTACACTATACTCAACTTCCATCCAGAAATTGAAAGTCTTAGAGACCGAATTAAAATTTGATTCCTTCAGATAATTTGTGTCTCTATGTCTCTATTTTATTTAGAGACAAGAATCATCACAATTTGAGCTCTACAGATTAATATATCACCAAAATATTGAAGCATGCTTAGTAAAAATATCCAACTCACACTATTCCAACCAATCCCCTCACTTTGATTCAATCTATCTTTTTCAAATTAATGCCAAAAGCTATATATTTTTGTGGAGAGATAGAGGAATGTGTTAAGAATCCAATGCTTCAAAAATTAGGTCATTTGGAGGTCGAACGAAAAATTATGGTCAAAAGAGTAAAACATGTCTAGGTTAGGGGAAGCGCGAATCGCGACTTCCGAGCATCACCGCAGAGTCACGATCACGACTTTCTCCTCCAGCTTTTCTTCTTCCGACATCTCAACTTCTAAACTCCATAACTTTTGATCTAGTACTTCAAATTTTGCAAATTGTATATCAATGGAAAGCTAAAAGAAAGATCTACAACTTTCATGAGAACTTAGAAACAATTTCTACCTCTATAAGGGTAAAATTTCAAAACAAAATAGCTATCCCAAAAGTCCATCCTATTCAGCATCACAAACTTCTAATATTCATAAATCTCAACTCCGATATCCAAATATTTTATACTATATAGCATTGGAAAGCTATAAAGATAATCTACAACTTATAAGAAGACAACTTTGTCTAATTCTACCTATATCGATCCATTTTTCCCTTGAAGTCAAAACACAATTTCTTCACCTATGAAAAACTTAAAATATGAAATATCTCTTCATATCAATCCACTACTAAGTACCTTTTAGTAAATCTTGAACCTTACCTCAAGTAATTCATCCCATACAGCCTTTCCAATGTCTAACATGCTGTTCTAAAATAAACAACCATTTGCAATTTCCACAAGAAGAATATGCACATAAACACTCCTCTTCCACAACCATCATACTCAACCTATAAAATAGCATAATCATACATAAAAGGAAATCCTTAAATTCTCATTCTCATTTCTAAACAAAATGAAATTCATACATAGCTTTAATTACAAATCAACATTACATCAAAGCCTTAACAAAAGATACAAAAATTACATTGGATGCTCAATGTTCAATGTGCTTATAAAGATATTCAAAAGTCTAGCCACTAACTTAGTACAAAAGCTAGCTATTTTGGAATTTGTCCAAATGCCTTACAAGGATCACTGATCTTCTCGATTTGCACCTGAGGAGTGGAAAAAATATTGGGTTGAGCTACACAACTCAGTGGCTAATATATTTATAGCCATTGACGATGAGCCACACAATCAAACATATATGCATCTATTCATATAAGCATATTCATCTTGTCTAGATCCAACGATGTAAGTTTAACATTCACAACTCATAGTTCAATACATCACATTAAACACATTTGATGTAATTTTGTCATCCAAGCATAACACACAATTCGCATTATAACTTAACATGTCAAAATGCAAATGCACAACCAAATGGCTCGAGGGTTTCGTGGAACAAAACGAAGAAACCGAAGTTTACACCGTGAATGAAACGAGTCCATTTTTCATATCTCACGTGCCACAAACGTGCAGCAAGGAGAAGGCTTTATGTCGACGTGCACGTGACTACGAAACGGTTCCTCTCTTGCGCAAACATAATCAAATCTCATGCATAATTCAATCATTCATAATCTCACATTCTCATGTTTTTTTAATACAAAATGCCATGACTCAATTCAATGGCATAACATGGTCATACACACTATTCAATTATTTTATCACAATGTCATACATCATAATGAAATTTTCACGTCACCACATTTCAGGCAAGTCATTTTAACATACAATACACACACAAGGCATTTTGCCCATTACACAATAACTATAAATAAATTACCTACCTTATCATTCTTAAAAATCCAAACTCAAGTTGTACCCTTCCTCTTGCTCTTAGGTAGGTTGTTCTTGATTTCCTAGCACAACCAAAATTCTCATTCACTTCCAATTCAAATGGAAATCCCCCAAATTTTCATAATCACAACAAAATGGAATTAACACAAATCAAGTTCAAACTTAATCTACCTATAGTCCATCTAGGTTAGAAAATCCAAAACCTAGCTTAGAAATCCAAAAATAAAATGGGTCTCTCAATCTTCTTCCTCTAAACATTCCTAACACAAAACTCCTTTCTCTCTCTAAAGCTTGTTCATTCACAACACAACAACCCATTTCTTTACTAAAGCAAGAAGAAGATGAAGAACTTACCTTAAGAAGCTTGATTCTTCTCTTCTCTCCATGATTTTTCCTCCTTCTTCCCTATCTTTCTCGATTTTTCTTCTTTTCTCTTCTCTCTCATGTTTTCTCTCTTTTCTTCTCCTCTTTGGCTGATCACAACACTCTCCTCTTCTCTTCATTAATTCAAGACTATTTCTACTCCTTTTCTTCCAATTATGCCCTCACTTACTTGGCCTTTCCCAATCTACTCCTCTTTCATTTAACACAAGCCTACTAACTACTTAAGCTAACTTAATTTCAAACACTTCCTTCAAATTTCAATTTCTAATCCTTCCCTCAAATTTCTAATTAATGACCCAATTCAAAAATAATAATTATTATTATACAAACAAACAAGCATGAATAAATCATTAAACAATTAATAAGAAATTTAGGAAAATTCAGGATCCAGCATAACATGTGTTCACAAATGAACCTAAGCCGAATATCCTTCTATGACAGTCCCAACCACCCACTGCATGAAGATATGTTTGACTCTCATCAACATCTTTAGACTGTTGACATTGTCGTTGAAAGCTTTCTTGTATTTGGTCTTATTAGAAGACAATATTTATGTTAGTAAGTGATAATTATTAAGTATTAATATTAAAGCATAAATTTTACATACATTTAGTTCTCTGCATCGGGTGTTGACGAAGTTCACACCGTCATGCTTCTTAGTGTGAGTTTGCAAAAAGAGCTGACTATATCCTCCAGTATGTACGGGAAGACTATTTCCCCTGGTCCTTCACATCTATTGGTAAAATTATGCTCTGAAATGGTCATTGCCTTGGGCGATATTCAATAATGTTATCAACGACTCCATATTTGTTCAGAAATACAAGGCGGTCGCACACAGTCTTGTGTATCGTACCAACAAAGTCTCGATAATGTGTACGTACTCGTTTCTCCTATACTTTATAAATGATTGCGTTAAATTCAGAATCCAAAAAAAATTCTTTCCTAAACAAAAGGAAAAATATACGATAAGTACTTATAATGTAATATTTTTCTAATTAATGTATAAAAATCAATTAAAAATACAAAAATATATTTTTTATACCTCAAACTCCTGATAGTAAAATTCTTTTATCACCTCAGGGATATTCTTCCATATATAACCCTCAAATCAATCTTCTCCTTAAATTTAGATGTCATGTTTCTTGAGCACGGTTCAAACGGAATCAACCTAATATTAAAACAATTAATTTATACCATTTTTTAAATTTAAACCTATAATTTAATTATAAACATATGGTGTTTTATGTATTTTCACTTACAAATTGCTGGCAATTGTAATGTAAGTTCTTCCATTAGCTCCCTAACTCCAAGCTAGAGACTACCTCTTTCATCCTCATCGTTTACCCCTGATATGTTTGTCGGTATAGGGGTGGTGGATGGTGTAGCAGTAGGTACAGAAGTGATGCCTCATCTGCAAGTGTAGTAGCTAGAG
>JANPWT010593338.1:0-11682 GCA_024678245.1 Erythroxylum densum | reverse complement strand
AATTTAGTCCATGATTAATGTATCTTTATGCATGTATAACACAATTAACATAAATTACCAAAATACTCCTATAATTTTGTTAATATCGATTATGTCTCAAACTAAACACTCACTTTCCTAATCGTTAACAACTTAATACCCCATAGGAGAATATACGGATGCCACAAAAAACAAATATAAAAAAACCAATACATTTCAACAATCCCCAAAAAATAAGGCAAACATACATCACATTTCACATGTCATTGAGTTATAAATAGGACACAATAAACATATTGTATTTATCAAATCCTTACCTTAAAATCAAACCCATCCTATATTATGGTTATTACAGGCCATTTACACAAACTATAATAAATGTCGCATAATATTGAATACAACTCAAAGCTTAAACACAAAATCTCCTAAAACATAATAAGTTCTTATTTGGCCACTGCAGTTATCCCAGCCTTAACCCTTTTTATCAAAACCCACACGAAGGAAAAACTACCGTGCTAAGCATATAGCTTAGTGAGAAATTAAATAAAGCAAGATATAAGATGGCGACTACTTCCTACAGTCGTCTAACATGTACATGCAAATGAATCATGACATATCACATAGCAATCTTTGATCATTCAAATTAGAGAGTAATCCGACTATTAACTGCATCAAAATAGAACAAATATAAAAATACATACAAAATTGCTTGCTAATCTGTTTAGAAGTGGGTAATGGGAACATAATAGAAGATACCTATGATTGGTATCTACAGAAATAGAAGAGATTTAATTCTCTAAAACAAAAGACATTGTAGTGTCTAAGAACAGAAGCAGCTGCACACCCTTCTAAGCTTGCCTATTTACCCACAACTAGGACTTGGCGAGTTAAGCAAATCATATCACATTTCAAAACCACATGTAAGAGAAATAATGCATAACATATGAAGTTATTCCCTAATGAAAGTATTTAAGTAATTACACATTATAAGCACGAGTCTCATTTTACCCTAATAACTAGGTTTGCTAAAAGAGTTTTGGAGGAGATTCAGTAGCATTTGGGTAAAGAAAAATTCATGTTTGGGCTAAAAATGGGGGTGATGAACGACTTTACCCAATTTCCAGTTTTTCTTAGGACAAGTTTTCGGGTCAGTATTTTATGACCATTCTGATATAGAAAATGAGATTTTAGGCAATAAGTTTTGCTTAAAAAAATGTTCCTATATGTCTTAAGTTTCTAATGACATAAAGTTAACGATATTTGGTTCATTATTCCGAGATTTATACCCAAAATAATACATACTATTCTCAAACAGGGTCAACAATCAGAACTCAACTTTAAGCAAAATTCTAAAACCCTTAGAGACAGAACTCAAATTCAATTCCTTCATGAAGGTTGTAGAAATATGTATTTAGTTTAATCTCCAATTAAAATAATCCTATTTAGATATCTACAAGTCAATATATGGTTAAAATACTGATGTCTCTTCAGTGGAACCACTCCATCTAATGAGGTACACACTCTAAATAACGCCAAAGACACATGAAAATGAACCAAAACTATCCCATTTTCATCTAGGATACTTCTCTTAACAAAGCCCCTCACGTTACACTAAAACAAAACCCAACAACATATCAAAATTTCCATACCTTTGAAAGGAGTGTTTCATTATTCTTCACTCCAATTGCTTGCCTTCCTTGGTCTTCTTCGCCTTTACACAGAACATACCCATTCACTACTCATTTCTAAAGATCACAAATGCATAATATAACCCTAATGGAAGAGTAGATGAGAAAGGAGTTAAATTTCACATCAAAACATGCAATTAACATACCTTAACTTTAAATACACAAAGGGATTTAACAAGATGGTGGATGGAGAGAAAGAAGCTCAATCTTTTGCACATTTTTGTGTTTGCTAACCCTTGCCTTCTTCATCTGCATGTTTTTAGACAAAGGTACAGATGGGTGACATGCCATTTTCCACATGGCTAAGTGTTATGGTGTGGGACATATGACAAATGGTTCCATCCTGTTGGTTTCTAACTTTCACCTTTCATTAATAACAAAAATGACCATAACTTTCTCTTATTCTATGAAATTTCATTCCATATGAATACATTTAGAAATTTATTCCATGATTAATGTATCTTTATGCATGTATAACACAATTATCACAAATTACTAAAATACCCCTACAATTTTGTTAATACCGATTATGTCTTAAACTAAACACTCACTTCCCTAATCGTTAACACCTATTACATATACTTTCATAGACAAGAAACATTCCTACTAGGGTATAGTTTGGGGCCTCACATCTATATTATAGATTCCCCTAGATTTTTATTTTGGCCTCAAATTTGTCTACTAGTAATTATTTATGGTAACATTTTCAATGAACTCTTATAGTTCCTTAAATGTTCTAAAGTTAGTTCCACCTAAAGATGTATCAATTAATAAATTAGATTGATAAACTCAACCCATTGTGGAAAGTTTACATTTGTAATAAAAAATTGAGTCTATAGTGTAGGCAATTTCTTAATAGCTCCTTCTATCTCTCCCACTTCTTATACAATGTCTCACGCTTTAACTGTTGAAAGGAGAAGATGCCATTCTCGAGTCTTATTGTCTGTGAAGGAGTGAAATACGTGGCTAAAATTTTCTTAATAAGTTTTTTTTCTATATGGTAATGATCTAAATGGTAAAGACTTTGGCCATAATTTAGTTTGTCCCTCAATGGTAAAAAGTGTAAAACCAATTGAATTGCATCTCAAAATTGTTGGCCTCCAATCTTAGCCTAGTGATGCTAGACTCTATTCAAATAAGCAATAATCTAGTATAGTCCCCCATAATATATTTTCCTTTTTATCCTACTATTATATTTAGTAGTTGTAAACTCAGAACTATTAGTTTATGTCTTATTACCAATCGGTTGGCTGTAGTTTAGTGATATAATTATTTAAAGACATTCCTTTTCTTATACATATCCAAATTTCTATGATAAGTCTATGGGATAAATATACATTGAAAATGAAATTATGACAAGATAATAATTATGAAATTCATATTGTATTCATATATTATTCCTAAATTGTTCATAGTCATTGTTCTATTAGGTTAGACATTAATAGAGCATAAAAGACTGTACTTGGTTATGTTTGTTACTTAAGAAAGAAGTATTCGATCTCATACAATAAATTATGGAGATATTTAGACAAATATTTGAGTGTTTATTAGAGAACAAGTTTACTAAACTGGTCCCATATAATAATTCTATTTGGATCATTACTTGTATGTATATGAAAATTCTCATTTTGATGATTGCATAAGTGATCATTTGACTTAAGATCATCTTAAAATATCATATAGGGTAGTTTATGAGTGATCAATGTTTTGTTGTTCTCATTTAGTATTGATTCAAAAAATCCTTGGCCAAGGAGGAATGACACTTTATAAAATGGTTTACAAATATCATTAATTAAATTAGTTACTAATGGTAGAGAACAAACATGATTAGAATTAAATAAAGTAGACATTATTTACATGCTTTATGTTTAATTAGAACATTGTATAATGAAAGGATTGAATTATATGAAAGAGCATGCTAGAAAAGGTTAGTCAAAATCACATAAGCATTCTTAAATATTTTAGTGATCATGATCCGTTGCTAGACACCAAGCTTAATCTATGAATGTAAATTGTTTAATTAGAGAATTAAAGATAAATTAAAGGACTTTAATTTACCTGAGCCTAAATATAATTTGTGGTTATAATTTATATCTATTTAGGAACCTATTTAGTCACTTATAAAAAACAAGTTGAAGAGAGAAAAAAAGCATTTTTAACATAGTTAAACTTGATTGTAAAGTTTGAAAAACTTTATGATTAAATATAAAATATTTAATAAATAAGTATTAATATAAGATATTGTATCTTATTTAGGCATAATTGGTATTTATTTAGAATTAATTATAATTCAATTTTAGTTAAAATTGGAATTTTATATCTATTAAATTATTAAAATGCCTGAGGCCTACTATAGATAGGCTTAGGCTCTAAAGGAGTTAGCAGTCCTTGCTTAACATTCTTTACAATACCTGTAGAGTTTTATCAACACATTTTGTGGATATTGTCAGAGGCCAAATACTTGTGTGGCTACGGTAGTTGTGACAAACACGTGTCAGAAATCGTTCGAGGGAAACGACAAGAAAAGCATCCAACTTTATAATAAGGTACGAATTATGGTTCATGATTTATTATGTTTTATGTATTAATTATTTTATATAATTTAAGTGATCTTAGTTTTTAAGAAATCATACAAAAAAATTTCATAATTATTTCATTACATGCCTGGTATCCCAATAATAGTACCATAACAAACTTTAATTCTATAACTTGATTAAAGTAGATTGATTGTTATTAATATTGACAATCGATTGGTTGGTTTTAGATTAGTGACATGATTATTTAATTGTGAGATTTACATTGTGTTAATGCATTATTCTTAAATTATTCATAGTTATTGTTCTATAAAGATTGAATATTAATAGAGCCAAAAACGACCACCACATATTAAATTTCTTCCTTATATGATAATTCCAATTGAAACATTACTTGTATGGGTATGGAAACTCTTATTATGGTTATTGTACAAGTGTTCCTTTGAATTAAGATCACCAAAGTATCTTATGTAGGGATTTTTATGTTTTGATATTACTTATGACCTATTATAGTTACAACTAGCTCAATCTGTAGTCATTGGATATAATATGAACCATATGGAGGTAGATGAGTATTGATTAGTATTGATATAGGAAATCCTTAGTCAAGGTGGAATGAAATTTCGTAAAATGGTTTACAAATATCATTAATTGAATCAATTACTTATAGTGTATAACTAACATTATTGGACTTAAATAAAGTAGCCATTATTTCCATCTCTATGTCTAATTGGAATATTGTATAATGAAATGATTGAATTATACGAAAAAATATGCATGAAAGGATTAGTTAAAACCACCTTGACATTCTTACGTATTTGGGTGATCATGATGCATTACTAGATGCCAATTAACTAGATAATTAAAGATAAATTAAAGGAATTTAATTTATCTAATCATGAATACAATTTAGGGTTATAATTTATCTCTAATCCCAACATATTTGGGAAGGAAATGGGTTACGCATAAAGAATAATTTGACGAGAGAAAAGGTGTTTTTAATCAAGTTAGACTTGATTATAAAGTTTGAGAAACTTTATGATTAAATATGAAATATTTAATAAATAAGGATCAATATAAGATATTGGATCTTATTTAGACATAATTAATATTTTAATAGAATTAATTATAATTTTAATTAAAGATTATTTGACATTATAATTATAATTAATTTAAATTACTATAATGCCCAAAACCCTTTTATAAATAGATTTTGGTTCTAGGGAATTAGCTCCTTGCCTAACCCTCTTTACAATAATTATAGAGTTTATGTCATTATGTTATAAGGATACCTTTATAAGTCAATAGTTGTGCAAATACAGTGGTTAAGATAAGCTAGTTTTAGAAATGGCTCAAAAGAAACAAAAAAGAAAAGGATCAAGCTTCATAATAAGCTACGAAGCACAATTTATACTTTAATATGTTTTATGTGCTAATCATTTTACAGAATTTAAGTGAACTTCGATTTTGAGAAATTATATTTAAAAAGTTTCATAATTATTCCACTACGCGTAAAATTAGATCCCACCTGGATTTCCCAACAAAACTTATGTTTTTTTCTCTCTTAAATTCTAAAGTAAGGTATTTTTTGACTTTAAGATCTGGATCAAATAATAGTCTAGAACTATTGCTAGTCATACATTAAAGTAAGTAAAAGTAAGTAAATCCTAAAATTTAGCCAACAAACAAAATATCAAGAAAGAAAGTTGTAAAATAAATAAATACAAAAATAAAAGAAAATAATTATGTTAAATAAAAGTAAAAGTGTTATTAATATCCTAATCCCTAGTAATGATGCCACAAACTTGATGTGATATATGTATATATATTAACCAAAACTATGCTAAAGATTACTAGGCAACTATACCTATTATTTTTATAGTACTGTTTGGGTGAATATGAACATTGATCCTCATGGATTATAAGTACATGTACTAATTGTCTTTTTATTAAGTAAACTGAAAAAATTCATGATTGAGTTAAAGGAAAATTTTAAAAACTAAAATAACTAATATAAAATAATGAGCCAATAAAATGGAAAAGAATAAAAAAAACAACTAATAATATAATATCTAGATGTAGAATCCCCCTAGATTCTATGTTGAATTTATCTTAGTTCATTGACCAACATAGTTTCTTATACCTTTAGAAATTGTAAAGTTATAAACATATTATTTCTCAAGAAACGTAGCCCTATCCTTAAGTTGATTAATTAAAATCTCTTTCTAGTAAAAACACCTAAGAACACATTAACTAATTTTATAAAGTCCCCTAATAGATATGACTCTAACAGAAAAGATTTATGTGATCATATCTTTAGGATTCTATGTAAGTCTTATTATGCATATTATAATCTATTCATGCATATGATTTCTTAATTCTTATATATGAAATCAAAAACTGAATCAAGAAATAGTAAATCTCAATTTAATCATAAATAATAATTATGAATAATTTCCATTAAAATGTGACTTTTTTCTTTAAATCAAAGAATTAATACGAAATAATAGTTCTCGGGTTCACCTCATTTATGTCTATCCATATTTAGTTTGTTTTTAAGTATAAGAAAACCAACAACAAAATAAAAGATTACAAAATAAAAGTAGTCATTCTCATAGATCTTAAAATCTTAATGTTCTTTAGTTAAATCTCAATGGAAATCCCTTCTTTCTTCTAACTTTGCTCCTTTCTTATCCAAGACACGTTAGTCCGACTCCTTTTGATTGCATTCTTTTTTCTTTTTTTAACTCCAAATGTTTCTTTTATTCTCACTAAAGCCTAAAAAATTCAAAAAGTGTTACTTAATACTTATCTAACACAGACTCATGTTGGTCCTATTTTCTTTATAGTTGTATAAAACCCTTATTTATGTAAAAATTAATGTTAATATAA
Organism: Erythroxylum densum; assembly: GCA_024678245.1. Classification (NCBI taxonomy): domain Eukaryota; kingdom Viridiplantae; phylum Streptophyta; class Magnoliopsida; order Malpighiales; family Erythroxylaceae; genus Erythroxylum; species Erythroxylum densum. The sequence goes on along the minus strand of JANPWT010593338.1, from coordinate 4,589 downwards.
ATCTATAACATGGGTCCATTTTGCAATTATATTGGCTTAGTAACACTTTATTGTGCATCAGAGGGTTCATATTGAGAGCATAAGTTTTTTTTTAAAAAAAGTAATTCATTGATGAAAGAAATATATATAACCTTTTCCTAGGACCAATATTACAATAGTTATAAAAGAAACACTAATTCAAAGCTTCCTAGTTACAATTTGATTAATGGTCTTACTAGGTGCTATTTCTCTTGCTAATAAGTTAAGTTAAAGTTTGTATTGAAAAACAATGGTCTGGTAAATTTGGTCTTTGCTTCTTACCTCCCTCTTGAATAGTCTGTTATTCCTTTCTTTCCATAGGTAGTATATTATAACTTCCAATCTGATTTTTAAAACTTTGTAGTTTATTGTACTCGCCAACCTAGTGCATTATGCCTATTTTATCAATTCATTCCATATGTATAATGTCTTCTTTATGTTGAGCATTCCCTAAAATCTTCTCTAAATGATCTGAATGCATTTGCAATTGACTATAATGTGGTCCACTATCTCAATATGGTTATAGCATAGTTCACATTGTTTTGAAGAAATGGTAACCTTAAGTTTGTCCTTTGTCATTAGTCTCCCAACCATCCCTAGCCATAGGATGGAATACATGTGAGGGGTTGATGTCATCATCATCATCCCAGACTAGGTTTCTGCACTTTACATTACTGATTAGTCCCTTTTGTAGAAAAGTTCTACATTCTTTAAATTTAAAATCTTTTCTCCATCGGAATTCGAATAAATTTGATCCTATTTGAATCTTGGTAAGTTCATAGGTTGTTAATGATTATTTCCACTCCTATGCTGCAGTGATAGGGTCATATCCATCAGTTGTTGCTTATGAGCTTACTCACCTTTGTACTAGGATTGATGACAAGTTTTAAATGTTGGATTTCATCTATTTTGTGCAAAGGACCTTTACAACGCCAATTGTCAAACTAGAACAATGATGATTCTCCATTCCCAATTCTATGAATTACTAGGTTATACGTCCATTTAACCCATAGTTCCTCATTTTGACTGAATAACCACCATAATTCCTAGTCCACCATGGTTGAGTAGTCTAGCTAAGTAAATTCCTAGTCCACCATGGTTTTTTGGTTAGCAGATCTTGCTTTAACTTACCTTGGCTTTATAATGGTTATGGTTTGAACCGTCCTATAAGAACTCCCTTAATTTTCTGTTTGTCTTCCTTAATGTACTCTTGGAAAGTGCTATGTACTTAATCCTATAAGTTGCCATATTGCTCAAAATGGTTTGCACCAATTGGAGCCTGCCTCTATAATTGAGGAATTTGTTTCACAAATGATTAATTTTCCTATTGAGGGAGTTTGAAAAAAGGGTTGCAGTCAGTTGCACCGGCTTTCTTATAAGATATAGGCACTCTTAAATGCTTGATAGGCAGTATAGCTTGTTTGATTCTTATTTCTATTGCTTTAAAGGTTACTACTTCCTGTTTAGCATTAGTTACAAGGTAGAAACAACTCTAGTTTAGGTTGCACCTTAACCTTGACATTGCTTTAAACTCCTCCATTTTTTCCATTAGAAGGTTTGTAGAGTGTTGTAAGTCCTACAAAACAATAGTATGTCATCTGCAAAAGCAAGGTGGGAAAGTTTTATACCTTTACATTCATAGTGGAATCGAAAATCAATGTTATTTGCTATATTCCTTGATAGAGAAGTTAAGAGAACCTCCATACATATAACAAATAGGTAAGGGGAGTAGGGATCTCCTTGCTTAGTGGCCTGACGTAACGCTACGCAAAATAAACAAGACTACTATTACATCGGTGGTGAGTCTAGGTCGATCTCACAGAGAGTGTGTGTAAAGTTATTAAAATGAAATTAAACAGTGTTTAGGTTTATAGAGTTTTGGTTTTAAAATAAGAAAATAAAATAAAGCTAAACTAACTAACAAAAGCAATTTAAAGAAAACATGTAAAAAATTGATGAAAGTGGTGAATTCGTTGGGGACCTGGGTCTTTGGTTTAATCTCAACCTACATCCTAATTGGATATATTTCATTGATTTGTTGTTCTCAAACCTCTCCTAGTAACTATTAATCATAGGTTAATAATTATCCTAAGTTTTCCCTTAGGTACTATTTAATCAAGATATGATTGTTAATTAAACCTAATCACCAAATAACCTAGGATATGATCTCTAGATTCAACTAGGTAATAGCATTACGAATTAGAAAAACTAATTAATCAAGGCAATAACCACTTACGATGTGTTATTTAACCTAAGTTCTGTTATCCTTAATGATTACGAACCATTAGTCGTTACAAATGAATTTTAACATAATAATTACGGATTATATTAAATATTCTAGCAACGAGTTTGTAATAAAATGATCTAATGAATGCATTAAAATCATCATTTCATAATACCCAAATAATAAATGTCGGATAATATAAGCAATTTCTAAAAAGAGAAAGAAACAACAAAATAATGGAAGAAATGCTTAATCGGTTTGTCAACATCGATGTAGCCTCCGAACTAGCATTAGGAATCTACCCCTTTATGGGTCTCTCATGGTTGAGGGCTTTTCCCCTTCTCTTTATTAAAACCAAGAGCTTCTAAGAAGTCCCCAGAATGTTTCCTCGAAGAACACCCCACAGAAGAAAAAAAACCTTATGATTTTTCTTAAAACCTACACATAAAACCCTCTGTTCCTTTTTACTACATTTGTGTTTTAATTGGTCAACGTTTGCATTTTATGTTGCCAAACATTTGTGTTTCATGTTGCCAAATGTCTGCATTTTCTTTTTTCATCCTAGTAGTTGGCTGTGTGCCATCGTTTTCTGCTGTTCCTTGTTTAGCTATGAGTCATCATTTTCTGCTTAGTTGCCTATCCACTTGCATTACCATTTTGCTCCTTGCTTGTCCATCTGTTAAATTGTCATTTTGTTGCTCCTTGCTTCTAACGTTTGCATGGCGTGCTTCCCATCTATTGCGCTAGCATTTTCTTCATCTGCTGCTATCATTTTGACATTTTCTAGCTACTATGGTTCCACTTCTTCTCCTCCTTATGCGTTTCCATTTTCTTCATGCTTCCAACCTATTGCATTGCTTTCTTCTATATGTGTTTTGCTCTCACTTTGGTGCCATTTAGCTCCTCTCAACAGTTTCTTGGTTTTCTCTTTTTGGACTAAATTTTCCATATTTTCTTCTAGTCCAACAAATATTATTTTGAAAACTTTTCTTGTTTTCTTTTTGCTCTAATTTTCTTCTTCTTATGCCATAAAGACGAGTATGCTACTTTAGAAAACGACCCAAATATAATGCTTTCGACTCACTTTAACTCTTTAGCTTTCAAATTATGCCTAAAACCACATATGAGTCAAAGCGAGTACCTTAAGCAATTTTATGTCATTAATCGCTAAATGTTATGGAATAATTATACAATCAATTAAGCATGTGTCATTACCTTATGCCTTTTTTAGCCCTTATAAGATCAATTGGTTTACCATTTACCAAAATAGCAAGGGAAGCTATAGAAACATACTCCTCAATCCATTCTCTAAATTCAGTTGGGTGTCTTGCAGCTTTTAGTACTCTTAAGATGAAACTCCAACTTATTGAATCACATGCCTTTTCTAGGTTTATCTTAATAGTGCAACTTTTTATAGAAGACTTGGTATTGTACCTATTAAGAAGTTCCTGGCAAAAAAGTATGTTGTTGACTATTGATCTCCCTTTGATAAAACCATTTTAGGTTGGGTTGTTAATTTTGCTCAAACAGGATTTCAATCTATTTATAAGGATTTTTTAAATAACTTTGTAAAGAACAGTGCAACTTACTATTGGTCTGAAATCCTCCATTCTACAAGCATTACCTTACTTTAAAATAAGGCTAATATAAGTTTTGTTCCATATATTGAGGATTACCCTCTTTTGAAAGAATTCCTTTGCTATAATAACTACCTCTTCACCTAGGGTATCCCAATTCTATTGGAAGACTCTCCCACTAAACCCATCTAGCCTTGGAGACTTGTAAGGGGGTATAAAAAACATAGTTTCTCTTATTTTCCCTCTTGTTTCCTCTTTGGTGATTTCTTGCCTTTTCTAGTCTAATTTTTTTTTATCCCACCCCTTCAAGTATCTCCTACACCTCCATTTCTTTCCCAAACTATTTTTTGAAGAATTCATATGAAATTCTTTCCTTATTATCCTAGTTTGAGAAGTTTTGTCATGCCTCATCTTTTAGTAGTTTGATGTGGTTCTTACTTCTTCTTGCTTTGATAGAGTTCACGTAGTAGCTTATGCATCTTTCCCCATCTCTCAACCATAACATCCTAGATTTATCTGTTTTCTCTTAAATTTTCATTATTCTTTTCTGCTTATCTTCCATTCACGTTTTTCTTCTTCATTTATAAGCAAGACAACACTTCTTCTTCCAATTATACCCTTAATGATCGAGAAATGTCCCATTTGACCTTCCATTTATGCCTTATGTCTTTTATACTTAAGTGTCTTGCTAAAAGTACCCTTGAATATTCTAACATAACTCTTTCTTCTAGAAAAGTGTTCTCCCTTGTCTTAAGTTTCCAATGACACCA
>JANPWT010592811.1:0-11686 GCA_024678245.1 Erythroxylum densum | reverse complement strand
GAATATTGCGCCTCCAGGAACTTAAGCACAATGGATGTGCAATCAGATTCTCAGGTGTTGGTTTATTTAGTTCACAATCAACAAGCTAGCCCTTGGAAAGGCCGTGAGAATCTACGGCGGGTGTTGGAGATATTTCGTTCATCCGGATATCGTTTCCCACACACTTATCGCAAAGGTAATTTGGTTGCCGATTGGTTGGTGAAATATGCAAACCTCTCCTAATGTTCACTTTAATTTGCACATGTCACACTGCCAGCCCAGCTTCGGGGCTTAACTAGATTAGATCAGCTACATTTTCCTAGCTTGAGGACCCGTATTAGGTGATTCGGTTTATGCACTCATTTTAGCTTTTTTTGTTTTTGATAGGGCTGTTGTAAGCCACCTTAGTCTTCACTCTTGGAGAGATAAGGCTCATACCCTGCCTCTCTGTGTATTTATTTTTCAGATCAATAAAACGGGCTCCGACCCACCCAAAAAAATGTTTTAGAGAGGACAAGATTTTAATATTAGTAGTTATATGATTTCAATATGCAGAGTCATAAAGCCAGTAAGAATTACTTGTGGTAGCAGACATGGCAGAAAAGAATTGGAAGGGATAACCTATTTGAGTAGTGCCTTAAGATCACTCATGGTGATGGTAGTAGAACCCTCAGTAGCTATAGCAGTGATAACAAAATTTAAGGAATTGGAGTTAATAACGTATTGGATTAGTACCTTAAGATTGTTCATCGTGGTAGAGCCTTCAGTAGTAGTAGTAATAATAATGGAAGATCTAGATTTAGAGACATTCTTATATTTAATAACTCACCTGTTTGACTGTGGAGATCACATTGAACAATGTTCAAAAATATGGTTAAGCCTATGACAACATCTACATTCTCAATAAGACAGTTTGAGAAAAGTATGACTGGTTGATGACATTTCTTACAAAAGTGATTGTCAAAATTTTGATGTGAGGATTGAGTGGTTACAAGAGCAACTGTAGAATGTAGAATTTTGTATAAAATGAGATGAGTCCTTTTAGAAATAATTTCTTAAATTGTAGCATCTAGAGTAGATAATGGAGTTTGATGAAGTAATGAAGCTTGAACAACTTCATACTCAAGTTGAAGAACTATGAGAACATGAATGAGATGAATATGATTTTTGTTAATTTTAGTGTGAGATATTTTATTCCAAATAGGTTAGACCTACATGAGAAAATCATGTACAAAATAAATAAGCTCCTACTCTAGATTATAAGGACTAGTTCATTAGTAATAGTACAAAAGTTTAATGGTTTCGTATTAATTGGCCAAAAAATCCCAAATTTCTTTTATGATTTTATAATCAATTAATTTATGAATGGATGGAAAAAAGGTATTACGAAGCCATGTAATGATTTGATGTTTTCTACTATCCCAATATTTAAGACAATCTATAAATTTTACATTAGATTCATCAATTTCTTCAGTTGTCTTAGTGATATCTCCTCTAACAATATACCAAAGTGTGACCTATTAAAAACATTTCATCCCTTGCATCTAAAGATTGTAACATTAACTAGTCAAAACAATTGTAATAGGTTTTGTAATATCAATTTTATCCATAACAGTATAAATATAAACAAATATTAAATCAACCATATCGATTTAGTTGAACCTAAAAATCTGCCAAGATGATTGATAAATGAATATTTGAATATATTTTGACACCTATATTTGATGCATTTTGCTTGATATTTGATACTTTATTATATATTTAGTACTTAATACGCTTCAAGTGTGTTTACAAGTTATAATTACCTCTATGGACTTAAAGGAGAAGAAACCGGACGAAAATGTGGCTACAAAATGAAAAACAACAATATGGAAGAAATGCACAGTCATACACTTTTGCACACCAATGCAATTTTATGATATCTGACGTATTGTACACATGAGCATGCACAACCCAAAATTCTAGGTTTTCTTATAAATTCGATTTTTTGGAGCTAATTGAAGGGAGAGAGTGGCTGGGAATGTCTGGAGACATTAAAAGGTGATTCCAGAGGTGATTCGATGTTTAAAGAGCAGATGACGCGTGATTTTTATCGAGAGATTCATTGGTATGCAAGATCAGAAGTTTACATTATGAGAATACATGATAGAGAACGTACAAGTCGATTTAAGATTATGATTCTTACATTTTCTATTTTGTTTTCTGTATATATGGATGTGATTTCATGTTTGTCGATGTATAGCTAAATTTTATGTTAGTATCTAGGTCAGATGAACCTTAGTTGATTTCAAACAATGATTTGAATAATTTGGGAATGCAATTGAGTTTTTTGATTATTAAGATTTGATTATCTGTTATTATTATTGTCTATTAATCTTATTTCATACTTAGTGATTGATAAATGAAAGGTTTTGATAGATCCATGATAATTGGAAAGAGTTGATTGCAATCTTAGAAATAGGACGACACAAATCTTATAGATTAGGGTCAAACTTAATAGAGGGATTCATAACATGGTAAGGCAATCTTATAAGTTTTAACCTGAGTAATTTGGTTAAAGACCTTATGATTAATTTTTGGTAGACTTAAAGTTAGCTACTAACGTACTTTAGGAATCTCCACAACCCAATTAATCAACAACATAATTGCATGACAAATAATCAATCAGTTAAGTGTTTAGGGGGATTCGAAGCCTAAGTACTAATCATGTGATATTGGTAATTAATTAAGTGTCATCAATCCTTTGCTTTGTAATGCTTGTGTACTTTAATTGTTAAATTTTAGTTTTCTTAATTAAAATTATAATCAATCTGTAGGCTAGATAATAAAACAACATTAATTACTAGTACTTACCATCTTCATGGGATCAACCAGTACTTATCGGTACGTCGTGCACTTGCGGTTAATTAATATTGACTATTACGCTTTAGGTCAATCAAGTTTTTGGTGCTGTTACCAGGGATGGTGATATTAGGAACACTTTAGTTTTGTTAATCTATTCATTACTTTTATTTATTTGTTTTGTTTAACTTGTTTGCTTTACTTTACATGATTTTGTTTGTTTAATTGCTCTATTTTATTTGTTTTTATTTATGTTATTTGATTTTTTTTGTTAGTTAAGGGGTTTCTTTAGTTTTAGATTTAGACTCTAGGTTAGTTTATGACCTAGAGTAACACTGAGAACTTACTTGACATAGATCATGAGATAGAAAGAATTGTGCATAGGAATCATTGAAGAACAAACCTTAGGGAGGAACTAGATTGTCGAATTGAGGACTTGGAAAGTCACGTAGATACTGAGGGATTGTACAACATAGTTGACCAACCACGGATGATGTTCAATTATGCTAGGCCAGACTTAAATGACACGGAATCCAATATTGTGAGACCAACTGTACGAAAAAATAATTTCGAGATTAAGTCAAACATCATTCAGATGATGCAACATAGCTTGATGGACTCTGAGATGAAGATCCTAACGTGTACATCTCTAACTTCTTAGAGACATGCAACACTTTCAAAATAAATGCAGCAAACGATGATGCCATCAAATTACATCTATTTCCTTTCTCTTTGAGAGGAAAAGCAAAGTAGTGGCTTAATTCTATGCCACGTTCGTCACTAACCACCCGGGATCAAGTGGTAGAAATATTTTTACTGTAGTATTGTCTTCCTACGAAGATTGTGAAGCTGAGGAACAACATCTCTTCTTACTCCCAAACTGAAGGGGAATCATTATTCGACACTTGGGAGAGGTTTAAGGAGATGCTTCGATGATGCCCACATCTTGGATAACCTATATGGATGCAAATCCAAACATTCTACAATGGAATAAGTCAAAACACTAGACAGTCTATTAATGTAGTAGCTGGGGGGACACTTAATAATAAGACACCTGAAGCTGCCCAAAAATTCATCGTGGATATGGCCATGAACAACTATCAATCGTGCTCAGCTAGAGCTCGAACCACTAGTAGGCCACAGAGAGTTTATGAAGTAAATGCAATAATAAGACTGTTAAGTCAAGTGGAAGCCATAAGCAAGAAGATAGACAATATTACTATAGCTCTATAAGAAAGAGTGATGCAGTGTGAGTTGTGTGGGTTAGATCACCTAGGATAAGATTGTGAATCTGATCAAACCAAACATGTAGATTACTTGGTAACACTTCAAGAACCTGAAATAATCCCTATAGCAAAATGTATAACCTGAGATGGAGGAACTAGCCTAACTTTTCATGGGGGAATCAAGGACAACAAAAGAATAACCCTCCATTAGGATTTAAGGCACAGACATCACAACCAAAGACCTCGAATACGGATGAGATAATGCTGGGATTTATCCAAGACTTACGAGAGAGATGCCAGAGACACCAGACATTTATACATAACCTAGAGGTGCAATTTGACTTATTGATAACAATAATAACAAAAAGGCCAAACGAGAATATCCTTAATCCCACAGAACTGACCTCTCACGAGCATATGAGGGTTGTAACATTGAGAAGCGTAAAAGAGCTACAAACAAATACTAAACTACATAGTGAGGAGGAGGATCAAGAGGAGAGTCAATAAAAGAATAAAGATGATGAAATTCCTCCTAAAGTAAAGGCATTTCAGCCTACCGAACCATATCCAACAAGACTAAAAAAGGACCAAATGAATGAGCAATTCAAGAAGTTCCTTAAGTTCTTCAAACAAATTCAAATTAATATAACTCTTGTCAAAGCTCTAGCATAAATACCTGATTATGCAAAATTTCTAAAAGAGTTATTATCAAATAGGAAGTTAGAGGAACTAGCCACAGTGCAGTTAAGTAAGGAATGTTCAATGATCTTACAAAACAATTTACCAGTGAAGCTTAAAGATCCAGGGAGTCTTACTATCCCTTGTATTATTGATGATCTGTTGGTAAAGAAAGCTTTAGCCTATTTAGGGGCTAGCATAAATTTTATGTTATATAAGTTATTCAAAAAGCTAGGATTAGGAGAATCTAAACCTAATAGAATGAGCATTCAATTAGTTGATTGATTTATTAAATATCTTAAGGGGATTATTGAGGATGTATTAGTTAAGGTTAATAGGTTCATCTTCCCAATTGATTGTCATTCTTGATATAGACAATGATGTGGAAGTACCTTTAATCTCAGGACATCCATTCCTAGCTACAATTAAAGCCATCATAGATGCTAGTGATGGTAAACGAGTTCTTAAGATAGGAGAAGAAGAGGTAACTTTCAGAATTCCTGATGCAATGAGACGTGCTCTTGAATGTGATGAATCTTGTTATTTTATAGATGTCAATGATTCTATAACTCCAGAAATTATGTAGGAAATTATATATAATGATAAGCTAGATGTGTCTGAGACTTATGATAAGGATGAACATGAAGATAAGGAGCACTTCATGGGATCGAAGAAAGTGGAAGAGATAAATAGGAGTACAAACACAAGATTAAAACCCTCCATTGAAGAACCTCCAAAATTAGAGTTGAAAACACTTCTTCAACATTTGGAATATGCATTTCTTAAGAAAAATTCAAAGCTACCAATGATTATCATAGCAACTCTAGAAGTGGAGCAAAAGAAAAAGTTATTGAATGTGTTAAGGAAGCAAAAAAAGGCAATTGTATAGAAGATCTCAAATATTAGAGGAATCAATCCTGTCGTTTGCACACACAAAATTTTAATGTAGGAGGAATCAAACTGATGGTACAACCTCAAAGAAAGTTGAATCCAAACATGAAGGATATAGTTAAGGCAGAGGTAATTAAACTCCTACATGCTAGAGTAATTTACCCCATTTCTAATAGTCCTTGGGTGAGTCCTGTGTAGGTCATATCAAAGAAAGGAGGAATGACAGTTGTTTCCCATAAAAAGGATGAGTTGATCTCAACAAGAACTGTCGCTGAATGGAGAATATGCATCAACTATATAAAGTTAAATAATGCAACTAAAAAAGATCACTTCCCTTTTCCCTTTATAGATCAAATGGTGGAACATTTGGCAGGACATACGTACTACTACTTCTTAAACGGACTTTCAACTACTACTTCTTAAACGGACTTTCAAGTTATCTCCAAATTTTAATTGCTCTAGAAGATAAAGAGAAAACAACTTTCACAAGACATTTGCTTATAGAAGATCAAGAGAAAACAATTTTCACATTATCGTCTGCCTTATTATCATATTCATAAATTCAAATGATAATTTGATAAATAAGGATATTTTATTTTATATCATTAATACTACTTATTCAAAAAATTAAATTGATTATTACAATTTATTTTTTGTTATAATAAATTAGCAAAACGATAGTCAACCCAATAGCTACTCTAGTAGCTATGATAGTTATAACAAAATTTGAGAAAATATTTCCTTTTAATGGATGATTATTAAAAAGTTAGAAAATGTCACTAATTAATATTAACTGCATCCTATATAAGTTCAAGACATATAAGGGCTCCAACTATGCTTCTACTCGTGATCAATCCATAGATACTTGAGAAAATAAATAGGCACTCAAAAAAAGGACATGTTAGAGACATGATCAATCAAATCCTTATTAATTTTGATTAATTTTAATAAAAAATTTAATTAAACATCCACAAATTGGATAAACTAGAACTAGAATTTCATAAAAACAAATGAAAGAAATATATTGAAAATAAATCAAATGAAAGAACTTATACATAAGTAATCTTCAAATCAATTTAAAATAAAATGGATGTGATAAAATAGAACTAAGTTTAATTTAAATTAAGATTGACAATTTTAAAGATTTATTATTGATGAACCACTGCAATTGTAATATCAAAGCAACTAAAAGAATTATTAAAATAAACTCATATAGAAGAAAAAATTTCTTAATTAATGAATTTCAATTTGTTAAACATTACCTATCAATTCTTGCTATAGAATTTGGTTTGCTCTTACAGTTTAAATAATACTGTAACCAAGCATATCTAGAATACTAGTAATGAGATAAAAAATAAATGTATAAGCTAAAGTAGTAACTCTATTTGCAACAATTAAAAGATTTAAATCTTTGTAATATTCTAAATCATTTATAAACATCATAGTGAATATAATTGAAACATTTATAGCTCCCACATAAATAAGGAGCTATGCAACACTTATAACATGAGAGTTTGATAAAATATAAAAGAAGGATATATAAACAAAAGTCAATGCTAATAAAAAACATAATAAATTAAGTTAATAAATAATATTACTCCTAAGCCCCCTAAAATTAGACTAACTCTAAAAAAGATTAAAGGATAATCATGTATTAGTCCAGGCAAATCCACTATGTATAAAATAAGAAATAAAAAATTGAATTACTTTTAATAACTTTATTGATCAGACCAAGAAAAACTTAGTTATATTATATACATAATTGAATTACACTTAAATTACTAAAAATCTTAGGCTAATTTCATTCATTTTTGGAAAAGGAGACATCATCATTAAAAAGATTAATTTAGAACAATTATGAATGAAATTATAGATATATTAATAGATTTAAATTTTAAATTAGGAAAATTAGGGTGGGATGTGATTCTCATCAATCAAATTGTTTTAGGTTGTTTGATGTAAAAAAAAATTCATAAGGATATTGAATCATTGTGGGTAAATAATTTGCATAGGATTAGGTGATCTTGAAACTTTGTACCTTACAATTTTTATAGTTTGTTGACTATACTTCATGAGACCAATTAGCATAGGGAACATATTGTTAATAGCTATAAAACTTTTATATTTGGTTCTTTCTCTTGGTTGATATAAGCTATGAATTTATTTAGTAGTCCCTTATTTATAATAAGAAGAGTTCATACGAGGTTTTTAATAATAAATTATTAGGAGAAATCGGTAAAAGAAATTATCATCCAAGATTTAATAGTTGGTCCATTTGTAGTCTAGGTAAAGTCCATCTTGTTGCGATAGGAATTAATAAGAGCAACAAGGTTTTAATCAATGTAACAAAAATATCAATTGTTATTTAAAAAATGTCACTTATTTTCCCTCTATTTATTTCAAAAAGCTCAATATACATAATAAAGATATTTCAATTTCCATGTAAACAACTGTTATAAATACTGAAGAAACTAACAAATTTAAATAAGAAAAATAGAAAATAAACCAAAATTTGATACCTTAATATTCAATTTAATAACTTGATTCTTCTTCTACTTTTTTTTAAACCAAAAGGTGATATCTCACATCTTATTAGAAAAGAAATTTAAAAAAATGAATCCTACAAATTGATCCCATAAATATCACCCCTAAAAACTATATTTTAATTGTTCCTTAACTATATTAAATGTACTTGAACTATTGTATAATCTTAGTCAATAGTAAAATCACTACTCACTTTTCTATTATAGAACTAAATATGACATTTTCACCTCCTATGGCTCCTCGAAGGTCATAAAATATCTAAAGGCTAGATTGTATTTTTATTTTGGATTTTTGTGTCATAGAGAGGATCAAAATTCATCGATTATCCCCAAATTCAACTGGTGGATTCTTTTTGTTATAATATTAACATTATAGAAAAAGTACTTCTAAATTGAACTTATCCTTTAAGAATTACCGCTTTTATTTTCTTTAATAACTTAAATCCCTCAATAAAATACATCTTATAGAAATACCAATTCATACTTCATCTCATAGTTTCTAATTATGAAAAAAAGGGATTCCCTCGCCCTAGTTTATGAGATCTAATACAAATTTGATCTCTATGAGTATGGATATTAGAAATAAAAAATAAGATAAAAAAGACAAAGTGAATGGATAATAAATAAATACAAAGGGTTATTTCATTCATGATAGTTATTTCTTTAAACAATGGTTGACAGTATACTTTAGATTGAAATTTGAGCAATATTGTCCCTAATTGTTTTCACTAACTTTTTGTCCCAATTTATATTCTTTTCATAAAACTTCGAATTTAAAAGAAAATTAAATTTATTTATATTTTCTAATTAAAATTTAAAATTTATATATTAATATCCAATATTTAAAAACTTTTTGAATAAATTAAAGAAACTATATTATTAATATGTTGCACATCTTAGTCTTCCTATTCATTCACTCATTCTATTCTTTCTCAATCATTTGGTAACCTTAGAGTAATTCATATAAATAAGTGATAGTAAAAACTCAATAAGAGTATGAGACTTACTTTTTGAACCTACTTTAAGTTAGGATGATTAATTAACGAATCTTGGTGCACCATATCTAGTTGTCTTATGTTTATATCTATTTTACTTACTCTTGTACACAAGAAAAGAGTCTCCATTTTTTTAATGCACATTTAGAATCTTTTTCATTTTAATTACCATCTAATTAAATTCATCAACCTAAAAGGAGAATAAAAATGAAGATATCCTATCCAACCCATTTTGTTTTATTTTATTTCATCATTCTAAGTGAAAATAGGTAAAACTTATGTTTTAATGAATCACAAATAAAGCTAGGGATAATATATAGAGAGCTATTTATAACTAATAGATTGAGCAGCAACTCATAGACTACCTACAAATGAATATTTATTACTTGATTTATATCCTGACATAAGAAGTCTAAGTCTAATAGATGCAATGCTTGAAATGAAAATCCATAAAAAATTAATATTTATATCAACTAAAATTATGCAGTAGCTAAAAGGAATTACTGAATAGTTTAATAAAGTTGATATGACTACTATCAACAACTCGATACTGAAAGAATGGTTGTTACCTTTAGATGGAAAATGTCTCTCTTTGAAAATTAAATTTCTTCCATTTCCTAAAGCTTAAGGGCTCTTTGAAAATAACCTCTCTACCATATAAGGGTAAAGCTGATACTATTGGACCTTCCCAGACCATACTTTTGAGTTGGAATCTCATTGGGTGTTGTTATTCCTTTTGTTATTGCTAAAGTTTAATAACTCTCAAAAGATTGGCATATTTTGATCTAATATATTGTTGTATCCCTATAAATATTTCTCCTTCTGTCCACATAATTACTAATATACCTATCATAACTCCCAATATAAGAGTAAAAATATGTACAAACATCTCTAGAATTAATTCCATAGATCCTATTTGAATTTAAGAATTCCATTTTGGAAAAAGAATTCATACCCTGTACCTTTTTTATATTAATTGCTTTTATTGTATTAAGTATCATTTTACCGATCAACTTCACTTGTAATGATATCTATGATACCTAATATTATCCAATTTCAAATTAATAGAACCTAAAAGACTAATTTTCTATTACTAAATTGCCTTATCAGAAAAACTCCCAACTCCCTTTTGGGGCTTCAACCATCATATGAAGTTCTTGTTTTGGTAATTCAAAAATAGGCAAAAGTTTTTGGCTAATGAACCAATATTTAAAATCCTGCCACTCTTTATCGCTTTCTCAAATAAAATGTCCATTTTCTAAATTTCCATAAGCTCAGCCCCAAATTCATTTCACAACTTGTTGAATAATTTTAGTTGACTCTATCATTTCATCAATTTGAACTAGATAATGAGCTAATGAATTGCCTTCTTTTTGCTATTGGATTTTCCTAATGAAAATCTTAGTAACACAATGATCAACTTTACAAATATCTCACTGTCCTGTAGAAGCTTATAGAATTAGTACATATAACCCCCCCTATTTATTGCTTCATCCACACCAATAATACCTACTCTTCAACTCTTTTTTTTAAAAAAATAGGATTTTGTGTAATAAGTTTTTTATATTCAACAACAAATATTTAAAATCATCATAGAAATCTAAAAATTTATCTATTTGACCATGAGGTAAATCAGTAGTTATTCTTTTGATAAGAAAATCATTATATATCATTCTCATAATGGTGGCAACTCTGAATAAATCAAATGATAATTCTCTTTTTATAAAAATATAGAAGAAAGGTCTTTGCCAATATCTACTATAAAAGGGCTAAGCCATAACAAATGATAAGCTATACAACTTGACTCCAACATAATTACTCTAATATAATTGGATCTTTTTGGTACTTGAATATTTCTCAAGAAATCTAGTATGTTTATTATTATTGCTTTTGTAAACATTTTTAGCTAAATAATCCTAACTTGTTACATAAGGTACATATTATATAATTGTTCGATTTTCTAAAATTTGTTTACTCCTCTATAGAAATAACCTAATATTGCTTCACATCAAATACTTAGGTATTATCTAGGGTTAAGATAAGTTGTAGAATGCCATGCATTCACTACAACAAAAACTGCATTTGACTAAAAAAATATCATTAAAAGTAGAAAAATCGTCAATAATGACTTTTAGCGATGATTTATATTCGTCATAAAAAACATCACCAAATTTTCGTAGCAAAAAACTATAGTCGACGTTTTTTTGTTAATCATCGCTAATAGTTTTTTTCTAGCTTTTTTTCTAACTTTATCTTTATAGAAAAAAACTATTAGCGATGTTTCAAGAAATCATCGCTAATACCTTTTGGCTATGCTTAGTTTTCATAGCCAAAGGTTTTTATTTATGTTTATAAAAATATAGCCAAAAAGTTTTACTTACGATTTTT
Organism: Erythroxylum densum; assembly: GCA_024678245.1. Taxonomy (NCBI): domain Eukaryota; kingdom Viridiplantae; phylum Streptophyta; class Magnoliopsida; order Malpighiales; family Erythroxylaceae; genus Erythroxylum; species Erythroxylum densum. The sequence goes on along the minus strand of JANPWT010592811.1, from coordinate 145 downwards.
AAAATGTAGCCAAATATTTTTAGCTATGTTTTGTAAAGTGTAGTCAAATTTTTAATATATATTTTAACAAAATATTATACAATGTTAATTATAATTATTTATGACATTTTTAATCCATATTATTGTATATAATATTTAGATTGTT
>JANPWT010590816.1:0-11700 GCA_024678245.1 Erythroxylum densum | reverse complement strand
AGTAAGGACACTAGCTCATACATTCCAATTAACATAGTAGTATATAAATCCAAGTGAGCAAGTATAAACTAGCAATATGGGACAAGTTCAATAAGAAAGAGAGATAAAAACTAAGTCCCAAAGTCATTGCCTTACCAACAATCCCCCACTAATGCAATGGTGAAAATAAAACATAGTTCTGAGCTTACAACGAGGTTTGAAACTTAAATGTTAATGTCTTTTAATTGAACTAACATATAGTAAATTTAGGCACTCCTCTCACCTAATAGGTGAATAAGTCTTGAACCTATAGGCTTAAGGATTAACACAAAGTCACACATCTTACCTTATAACAAAATGAGTTTCACGATCAGTATAACAATATATTGGCCAATAGTAACATCGGGACACTCATGAGTGCTCTAAAAAGACTGCCCATGTCTTTCATTGAAGGAGGTCAATCCTTTACACTCACATAGGTGATTCCATCAAGTCTGTCTCCACATAAACCACCCTCAATGGCTATGGAATCATTAAGAGCTCGTAAGCTTATCCTTATAGTCATCAAATGGTGGAACCATGATTCACATGGACCACCCATCAATTTGGGCTATGGATCCATTAAGAGCACATAGCTCAACCTCATTGTACGTAGGTCTTAGGAATAGGAAAGATGTGTACAAGTGTGAGTATTTCATGGCTTCGTTTGTCCTACAAATGGGTATCCACCATGAGTTACTCACCTAACATGGCTTAAGTACCATTCCCCTCGACAAATATAGGACTAGTTTTCTACTTAGTCCTTTAGTCAATGGATCAGCCAAGTTCCTCTCAGATCGAACATAATCCGTAGATATTACTCCATTGGTAATCAAATTTTACATAGCTTTATGCCTAATGCGTATATGCCTCTTCTTACTATTGTAAGCAGTATTTTTAGTAATACTAATAGCAGCCTGAGAATCACAATATAGAGAAACTATAGGAGTGGGTTTCCCTACCAAAGGTATATCGGATAGTAAAGATCTCAACCACTCGGCCTCCTCACCCACTAAGTCTATCGCAATAATCTCAGACTTTATGGTGAATCGTGTAATCATAGTCTACTTAGCAGATTTCCAAGATATATCAGCTCCTCTTAGTGTGAATAAATATCCACTAGTAGAGCTCACCTCATCATTATTAGTTACCCAATTGGCATCACTATATCCCTCTAACATAGCATGATATCCCACAAAGTGCAAACCCCAGTCTATGGTACCTTTAAAATATCTCATCAATCGTGTAAGAGCATTCCAATGCTCACCACTGGGGTTATGGGTGTACCGACTAAGTCTACCAACATCACAAGCAATATCATGTCGAGTATAGTTCATCAAGAACATCAAACTCCCAATAATCTTAGCATATTTAGTTTGAGACTCACTTTTACTCAAATTCTTACGTAAGTGTGTACTAGGATCATAAGGGGTTCTTTCTGGCACAACAGCATAACAATTGAATTTCTTTAGGATTTTCTCCATATAGTGAGGTTGATACAAGATAAAACTATCACTAGTTTTAATAACTTTTACACCCAAAATCACATCAACCTTACTTATATCTTTCATATCAAACTGAGAGGATAAGGAACATTTCGTTTCATTCATAACACTAATACATGTACCAAAGATTAACATGTCATTAACGTAAAGACATATTGTAGCGCCCCCTTACCACAGGGTATATACCGGGACACCCGAAGGCTATTCCGGTACATATCCTACGATAAGGGCAAGCTATGTTCGATCACTACATTCTGTTCATATGAAATCATATCAATCTTCTCTTAAAAGCATCATAAGAAATCACAATATTTTTGAAACCAACTTTTTTCTCATTTCCTTTTTTCAAAAGTTGAAAGTCTACATTGTGTCTTTAAACCTTTACTGCATGTACATCAACAAAACTTAGTACAAAAGTACTACATGAAAGAGAATAATATATCAAATCTATCTAAACCATCCAAAAATTCCAGCTGACCGACCTTTGAACCATGACTTTTTTGGTCAAATCACAATCTTCACGGCAATAGAGCCTCTCAATAGCTAGAGTTGTCCCTCGGTCCTGAAAAGACAACTTTGCAATTTTGGTGAGTTTTACGAACTCATTGAGGTAACCATCATCGATGGTTCACTCAATTCATGCAACACATCAATTCATATCACAATTTTGCATTTCACATGAGTAACACACTTTCACTTAAGCATAGGCAATTTTGTATTTCACTCTATCAACATACTTAACAAGATGCATATGAAATACTCATGAGACACTTTCCAATTGTTACATTGTCGTGACTGGGCGCCTGAACTGTCCTGTATCTATTTTAGATACTGGACTCATTTGTATTGTCCCTTATCTGATGAGGATACATGGCTCATTACACGTTGAGCTTGAGGCTCTGAAACACTTTTGAGCTCAAGGTTCATTTCCTCACATTGAGCTTTAAGCTCTGATCGTTGGCTACCCTAGTCCCAACTTCCATTATCTGATTATGCATTCATGAATGGAATATATGTAACACAATCAATCACTTGATAAAGCACATAGGTCTTCACATTCACATTCATTCATTATTCAAACATAATTATAAGCAAACAATAATTGAGAGAAACCATCTAGGCTACTCACCGGTTGCTCCCAAAACTACTGTCTGGAAGTTCCGGCAATGTCTGTGGGTTGACATTCCAATTGCTCCTCTATAATAAATAACATACACATATTACAATTTACACAATCATAGGTGTTTAATAATGCACATGAATGCAATGAAATATGTACAAGGCATGTTCATGACAATCCCAGGTATCACTTCATAAATTATTCACAAAACTATCCCCATACCAAACTCATCTAAGTATAACTTATACTTAGGTTTATTCCTCACGAAATCCATTGAACTCTCAATTCATTTCTCATTTAATCATTTCAGATTTTTCCAAGACGCCCCTTTCGGATCTACTATTCATGTACAATTAGAAGGTGAAAATGAAGTAATTGTCAAACTCTCTTCAAGAAAAATATTCATCTATGTCTTATCTTTCCATTGAAACCAAAATCACTCAATTTGGTTCAGCAATGTGAAAGTTATACTCCAAATATTTTTGGACTGCTTTTATTCTAAGACAGTACCCCCATACTCAACTTCCATCTGATATTTAAACATCTTAGAGACTGAATTAGATTTCAAGTTCTTCATACCATTTGTAGCTTCATGTCTCTAGTTTACTAAAAATCAGAAATCATCTCATTTAGAGCTCCACAGATCAAGATATCATCAAAATATGGAAGTATATTCAATAGAATAACATCAGTTCATAAAATTTAAGAGTACACACACTTTACCCGTCCTATGTTTTTCACTCAATCTTTCTCACTTCATTTTGGATGGCTATGATGTTTGGTGAAAATGTAGAGAAATGTCTTATGAATCTAATGGTTTAAGAATTAGGTCATTTGGATGTCTAGAGGAGAAGTTACAACCAAAAGAACCCAGTCTATTTTTGCTTCCGTCTTAGTTTTTCCATCGTTTTAGTTTCTATCGTCTTAGTTTCCCATCATCTTAGTTTCAATCGTCTTAGTTTTCATCGTAGTTTCCCATCATCTTAGTTTCTATCGTCTTAGTTTCCATCGTCTTAGTTTCCATCTTCTTAGTTCCTATTGTCTTAGTTTCCCATCGTATTACTTTCTATCGTCTTAGTTTCCATAGTCTTAGTTCCTATCGTCTTAGTTTCCCATCGTCTTACTTTCTATCGTCTTAGTTTCCTTCGTCTTAGTTTCCATCGTCTTAGTTCCTATCGTCTTAGTTTCTATCGTCTTAGTTCCTATCATCTTAGTTTCCCATCGTCTTACTTTCTATCATCTTAGTTTCCATCGTCTTAGTTTCCATTGTCTTAGTTCCTATCGTCTTAGTTTTCTATCGTCTTACTTTCTATCGTCTTAGTTTCCATTTCCACATAAAAAGATCATAACTTTCGACTTAAATGTCCAAAAATTCCATACTATATACTGTTGGAAAGATAAAAGAAAGATCTACAAATCTCAAGAAGGAAACTTTGCCAAAATCTATCTAAATTACTCCAGATTTTCCCCCGAATTCAGAACATGAATTTTTACATTAAGCTCCCAATGTACTGCACCCAGTTCTCAACTTCATGAAATTTTGAGACTCTTAGAGACAGAATTGAAATTCTATGTCTTCATACGAAATGTATCCATATATATCTAGGTTAATCCAAATTAAGAATCATCTTATTTGGACAATTAGAGAAAACTTTATGGCTAAAAGACTGAAGCATATTCAGTGAGCATTTTTTTAGATTTTCAAACTTTCAATATTTTACATCACCAAAACACTAAAAATCTTTCAAAAACTAATTTTATACTATAACCAAATTTATTTCCTCCCAACCACCCAGTATTTATGAATATACACTTAAATGTCACTTTCTATGCAAACGACAGTAACTCCTTAATTTTCTTTCATAAATCACCAACTCTAAAGGATTTATTCACTACTTACCTGTTGGAAACTCCAAAATCTTCAAGCCCTAAACTTTATACAATTTACAAACTTCACTAAAGATAATGACTAGCTTCTGGTTTTTCTTAGGTGAGAAGGCACGAATAGCAAAGTGGGTTTGGTGTAGGAAGGAAAAACAGAGGAATCTCTTAGAAGAGGTTCGATGGAAGACTTTGTGTATGGAAAGAAAGCTTGGAGATGATCCTAATGAAGAATGAACTTAAACATATAACTTAACCTTTCAACTTTCAGAAGACAGTGACCTACTTCTAGCAAAGTACCAAGCGTAAGTGACATTTGTCACTTCCCTCATATCTAAGTTATAACTTAGTTTCTTTTGAAACTAACTCCCCTAAACTCTCATCTTTACAATCCAACTATATCCAAATCTCCATTTGATGTCTTTTTCCTATTTTCTATAATTTTTCTAAATTTTTTCCCTTAATTCTCCAAAATTCACAAATAGATTATTCTTACTAACCAATAGAATTTTCAACATAAATACATTCAAGATTCTCAAAACACCTAAGAATCACGACTCAATCTAATTCTACCCGAAATTATTCATGAATGCATGTACAATTATTTTCAAGTGCAACAATTTCACTATCATAAGTATGTGTATGTCACATTATGCATAAGCATGCAAAAACATTTCTAAATTCTCATTGTTCACTCATTTTTATTATTCTAACCTTCCCATTGGTAATGGGATGTTACAACTCTCCCCTCCTTAAAGAAATTTCATCCTCAAAATTCTTACTTGTTTGCTCGAACAGGTGGGGATATTGTCTCCTCATATGCTCCTCTGTCTCCCATGTTGCTTCCTTAGTTGAGTGGTTTCTCCAAATGACTTTCATCAATGGAATGACTTTGTTCCTCAACTGCTTGATCTGTGATCCCACAATCTTGACCAGCTCCTCAACATAACTTAGATTACTAGCAATCTCAATCTCCTGAGCCGGTATCACATGTGTCGGATCAGATCGGTATCTTCGGAGCATACTCACATGAAACACATTATGCAATTGAGACATCTCATTCGGCAAAGCCAAGTTATAGGCTAAAGGTCCTATCCTCTCAATGATCTCATAACGACCAATGTACCTAGGGCTCAACTTGCCCTTTTTACCAAATCTTAAAACTCCTTTCCAAGGTGATACTCTCAAAAATACTCTTTCTCTGACATTATACTCCATATCCCGTCGATGTTGTTCTACATAACTTTTTTGTCTATCCTGAGCCGCTTTAATTCGACTTCGGATCAACTTCACTTTATCCACTGTATCTTGTATTAACTCTGGGCCTTCAACCATTCTCAAGCCCTCTTCATCCTAATATGATGGCGACTGACATTTTCTACCATACAGTGCCTCATATGGTGCCATTCCGATACTACTATGGTAATGATTATTGTAGGCAAACTCTATTAATGCCATATACTGATCCCAAGCTCCTCTAAACTCTAATACACAAACTCTAAGCATATCCTCAACAGTCTTGATTGTTCTCTCACTCTGTCCATCTGTCTAAGGATGAAACACTATACTGAAGTTCAACTTAGTACCCATAGAAGATTGCAAGCTCCTCCAAAATCTCGAAGTAAATCTCGGATCCCTATCTGATACTATAGACATTGGAATCCCATGCAGTCTCACCACCTCATTCACATATTTCTAGGCCAACTGATCAAGTGAGATATTCTCTCTCACTGGTAAGAAGTGGGCCGATTTAGTCAACCAGCCCACTATGACTTATATAGCATCATATTGCCTCGGAGTCTTAGATAATCCCATAATAAAGTATATAGTGATCCGTTCCCATTTTCACTCTAGAATGGGAAACAAATGAAGTTTCCCTACTGGAACCTGGTGCTCCGCTTTCACCTACTGGCAAGTCATACATCTAGATACATACTCTGCCACTTGCTTCTTCATTCCAGGCCACCAAAAATGCTACTTCAGTGCATTATACATCTTGGTAATACCCGAATGCATAGCATAGGCGGCCATATGAGCTTCCTCAAGTATCTCCTTTCTTAAATCATCCACATTAGGCACACACAGCCTCTGTTTCAACCATAATGTCTCATCCCTCAACTCAAACTCAGAATTTGGATTCATCTTTACTTTCTCCATAAGCTTTACCATATTAGGATCTTTTCCTTGAACTTTTTTGATCCTATCATGTAGCATTGGTCTCAGCTTCAACGTAGCAATTAGGGCCTCATTTTGCTCCAGATTCAGCTCCACATTTAGAGCTCTCAAATGAATCAGATTAGGTAACCTCGATAATTGAATCTGAGCTATATTGATATTAGACTTCCTGCTCAAAGCATCTGTCACCACATTAGCTTTTCCCGTGCGGTACTTAATAGTGTAGTTATAATTTTTCAGTCGCTCAATCCATCTCCTCTGCCTCAAATTCAACTCCTTATGACTCAGCAAATACCTCAGACTCTTATGATCAGTGAAGATCTGAAAGGTCTCTCCATACAAATAATGTCTCCAAATCTTTAGAGCAAAAACCACTGCAACTAACTCTAAATCATGTACTGGATAATTTTCCTCATGAGGCCTTAATTATCTCGATGCATAGGCGATCACCTTACCATGTTGCATCAATACACATCCCAATCCTTGATGCGAAGCATCACTATACACCACGTATCCTTTGGTCCCTGATGGAATAGTCAACATCGGTGCAGTAATCAATCGATGTTTTAGCTCCTCGAAGCTCTTCTGACACTCCTCATTCCATTTGAACACTACATTCTTCTTCAGAAGTTTTGTCAGAGGTGCCGAGATCAGAGAAAACCCCTCAACAAACCTCCGGTAATATCCGGCCAATCCTACGAAACTTCAAAATTTTGAAACATTTCTCGGAGCTTCCTAATTCATCACCGCCTCTATCTTGTTTGGATCTACTTGTATGCCATCTCTTGTCACTATATGTCCCAAAAATACGACCTGATTAAGTCAAAATTCACACTTATTGAATTTGGCATACAATTGCTTCTCTCTCATAATCTGTAAAATGACTCTCAGATGCTTCACATGCTCCTCTTTGCTCTTCGAATATAACAAGATATCATCAATAAACACAATCACAACCTAATCCAAGTAGGCCTAAAACACCTTATTCATTAGGGCCATAAAAGCTTCTGGGGTATTTGACAGCCTAAGCGGCATCACTAGAAACTTGAAGTGTCTATACCTGCTCCTAAATGCACTCTTTGGTACATTTGCCCCAACTATTTTTAATTGGTAGTACCCTGATCTCAAGTCCAGCTTAGTAAACACCAGAGCTCCTCGCAACTGATCAAGTAAATCATCGATTCTAGGCAGTGGGTACTTATTCTTCACTGTCACCCGATTCAATTGCCTATAATCGATGCACAACTGCAAAGTCCCATCCTTTTTCTTCACAAGCAGCATTGGAGCTCCCCAAGGTGAAACATTGGGCCTTATAAAGCTCTTTTCCAACAACTTCTGCAATTGAGCCTTCAGCTCCTTCAGTTCCACAGGTGCTATCCTATATGGAGGAATAGATATAGGAGCAGCACTTGAAACTAAATCAATCGTGAACTCCGTTTCTCGATCTGATGGTAAATCGGGTAACTCCTCGGGAAAAAATCCAGGAACTCCCTCATTATGGGAATGTCCTGTATACTCAGCTCAGCTCTAGTATCAATGATGTGGGCCAGATAAGCCTCACATCCATGCATCAACCTCAAAGCACTCATGAAGGATATCATCCTAGCTGGCATTACCTGACTAACTCCCCTGAATACTGCTCTCGGTTGACCAAAAGATTCCAGTACTACCTCCTTGGTGTAGCAGTTCATGATGGTCCTATAGGCAGTGAGCCAATCCATGCCTAGAATTACATCTATCTCCCTCAACTGTAATACAATTAGGTCTGCCTTCAACTCTGCTGGATCAATCTTAATCGAGCACCTCTTGCAGACATCTCCTAAGATAGTAGTACTACCTAGAGGAGTACTCACCTCTAGCCTATGTTGTGACAATTCCCTATCACAATGCAGTCTACATGCCAAATGCGGTGCGATAAAGGAGTGCGTGGATCCTGGATCTAGTATTGCAAATGCCTCAAAGTCATAAACAAGAAGCGCACCTGCTACTACCTTTGGCGAATCTTGGGCCTCCTGCCTGGTCATAGCATCGACCCAGGCCTGGGACTGGGGTATAATGCCCTATTTCTCAGTTCTCATGGAAGAACTCCCAGCTCTCCCTCAGCCTCTACCTCAGCCTCTCTGTCCAGATCCACCACCTTTGCTCTGCTGGACTATCATATTACTTCCAGATTGCCCACTGATAGCCGACCGAGTTCCCAAAGTAGCTGGGCAATCTTTGATCTGGTGGTCCATGGAGCCACATTTAAAACAAGCTCCAGTCGATCTCCAACACTCACCACCATGCCCCCTCTCACAATACTCATAAACTGGAAACTGATTATGAGCTGAGCCTCTCCCACTGCCAGTCTATGATAACCTGCCCCTCTGCCTAGATCCTGACTACCTGGATCCACTGAAGACCTGAATGCTCTATTTTGGTGCTTACTGAAACTCCTGTCAGAACTACCCTGCTTCTCACTAGTCCTCTTTCCTCTAGACCCCTGCCCTGTTTCAGCTTGTTTCTCCTTCAATAACTGTTCAACTCTAATTGAAGCAGCTCTCAACTTAATGAAAGTACCCATATCTGACCGCGCCAACCTTGTTCTAATCTCCATATTAAGTCCATTCTCAAACCTCCTACACTTGTCTTCTTTAGTAGGAATCAGAGCAGTAGCATAACCAATCAATTCATTAAATCGAACCTCATATTCAACCACTGACATCCTACCTTGCTTCAATTATAAGAACTCCTGCATCTTCATGTACAGATAGATCTTAGGCATGTAGTTATCTCTGAAGACTCTCAGAAAGTCTTCCCACTTCAACTGGCAAGGCCTGGTGGTACTGCCTAGGACAGTCTTCCACCACTAATAAACTGGACCCTGGAGTAAAGACACTGCATAATCGAATCTCTCATCAGGCTCGTAGTCCATCTGATCAAATACCCTCTCTGTCCTCTCTAGTCATCCTTCAGCTTCAGCAGGATCCATGCAGCCATAGAAGTCCACAGCTCCCTGCTTTCACAGCCTATCATACCTCCTCTCCCTTCTCTCGAGAATTCTAGGAGGCATCTCCTCAAATATAGGTACTGAGGACTCCCTATTGGCTCCTATTGATCCTTGGTCAGTTGGTTGATCAATCTGATCACCTAGAGCGGATGACCTACAACAAACAATAACTTCAATCATTTACCGTATTTTTCATAACATTTCATGCTTAACATTCCTATATGTCCCAACAGTTGCCAACCATGCTCTGATACCACCTAAATGTAGCCCCCCCTTACCTCAGGATACGCACCGAGACACTCTAAGGTCATTCCGACACATACCCTAGGATAAGGGCATGTTATCCTTATGTTAGATGATTAATCTTTGAAAGGAAAATGATTGAGGATGATGCTGAAAATTTTGGATTTATGTTGAAGTGAAGGTCTTGCTGACCTATTGGCTAAATTCTTGTGTCATTAGGATGCTTATGCATGTGGTATTGGCATTGGAAGTGTTAGGAATTGAATTGAGAAGTAAAGCTGGAAAATGGAGTTTGGACTGATTGCACTGTTTTGATCATAACTAATTGTGTAGGTATTCGAATGAGGTGAAGTTTGTGCCAAATGAAACTTTAGTTGATTGGCTACAATTGCTTGTGAAATAGGTGCTGTCTAATTTTGCTTAGAAGAGTGTTGAATTTTGAATTGAAAGTGAAGGTGAGAGACTGTGTGAACAGTACTCGAGATTGATGGGCTGAAACTTTGGTGATTTTTCTAAATTTATGTAGAAGGAATTGGTGAATACGGTCTTCATGAAAATTGAAGCTTATCAAGTTATCTTTCTATTCCCACTGATTTTGTAATTTTTCTATCTGTATATTGGGAGATATGCACTGTGGAATATTGACTGATTTTGAGCAATTGGTGAAACCTAGCCATTAGTGTAGGTTTTGTGAACATCCTGATTAGAAGTAATTTTAGCAATTTATGTGAATTGAATTTGGTTGAGTGATCTTCTGAAGAATTGTAGAAGAAGTGATTATCTTGAAAATGGTATATAGCATGCTATTTTTAGATAACAGAATTGGGACTTATGGTTTTTCAAAGATTGGACTGAAGTTAGGTCATGGACTGCTGAACAGGGCAGTAACTTGCAAGTCTGTTTTAGATTGGTTAATGATGGAATTTGATTCTGAGCCCTTCATGAGAAGTGTAGTACTGTGTTTTATATTTTTATGGGTGTAAAGTATGCAATTTTTTGACATTTTTACAAGGAGTTATAATGTATGAAAATTTACTGTCCAGATTGAGTAATTTCAGGGACAGCAACATTGAGTGAATTATTTGACCTAGTTAACAAGGGAATTGAAATTTGGGTTGTTTGATGAAAGTTGTAGATAACATTGTGGTCTTGATGAGCATATTTATTGTATAATTATTGACTGCATAGAATGAAAGACAGTGAATTTCCAATGACTGTTCTGTTTTAGGAAGTGAATGTGTGGGCAGTAGTTTCAATGGGACTTTTGACACCCTTAGGGGTGAAATTGATATTTCTGGGTTAGAAACTTGTAGAGGGTTTCATGATCTTTCCAACAAGATAAGGTTTGCTTTTTTCTGAATTGTGTGCTAAGAATTATGGTGGTTGGAAATTTGGATTGAAAACAGGAAAAAGGGCAAGGAAGTAGAGGAACCTCGCCAGATCGCGAGGGCGACGTCTCGCCCTCGCGAGGCGTGGTAAGTTGGCCCGGTTACGAGGGCAACGCCTCGCCCTCGCGACGAGGCAAGATGAGTCGGCCTCGCGGGGGCGAGACGGGTGCAATGTGTGTATTATTTTTATTATTATTTGATTATTTGGTATTTGGTGATTCTTTTGTCAATAACTTTTCCGTTCGACGTCCGATTGACCTGATTCTTGAGGCATCGGATTCATAGAATATTGAATTTCATTTTTTGAGAGATTCGGGATTTTTAGACGGGAAATTGACGTGGCCCCGGGTAACGGAGCCTTTAATCACTGTTTTGTTTAAT
>JANPWT010588285.1:0-11723 GCA_024678245.1 Erythroxylum densum | reverse complement strand
ACATTAAATACATAACATTAATGCACAAAAAGGAATTATGATAAAGAAAATCATCAGCAAATGGAGGTGCAGAATATTAAGAAAGAAATTACCGTGCATATATTTTGCAGTTTCAGAAGGACAAGCATAAGAAGGGCAGATCAAAGGAAATTATAGTAAACAATGACCACATTTCAATCAGAGAGGGTATTTACATATTTTCCGTTTCACTTTCACAAAAATTAAAGAAGAATTTTCGATGGTGTTACCTGGCGAATATGAAGTGTCATGCCAGAAGTGTTCACCAAAGACTGGAAAAAGTGCTCCACCAGCTGCAAATAACAATGAAAAATTCACTCACAAACTATATTTATCAGTTAATGTCAACAACCAAAAGTTATGGGAATGGAAAACTGAGAAAGTAATAAATGTGGGAAGGCAATACTCAAAACTTTTTTGATCCAGTTACAATTCCATCACTAATGATCCATAGCATTTAGTCTCCTTATAAAAGTCGATTTATATTTCATTTTTTAGTTAAGTAATAAATGAAAATACTTGTAAGTAAGGACTTGAGTGCCATACGTTACTCTCCATAGGACAGATTTGACTGATGATTACTAAAGTCAAATGAAGATAGTGATAGGTAAGCACCTGAGTATCATATGTTCCAACTCTCTGAGTAGGAATTTGCAAATCACAGCTTAAATGAGGCCGGCCAGACAAATCCTGAAATGAAAAAATCACTTAGTTAAAGCACAGCATAATTTTAGAGAAGAAAGTTTAGTGACATTATGTAATAGGAAAAAGTTCATTAGCTGAAGTGCAAAAAACAGTTCGGTTATATACAAATCCATTTTCAGAAAATAGCAGGTCGGTTCAACTTCCATGGCAAGTGGGATTTTTTAATCTCAGACACCTTAATGCATTCCCCGTCAGAACCAAAACTTAGATATCAGCGTAGTCACTATCCTGGCAACGAAAACTGATTCAATCAGGGTTTTGGAGAGTCAATGCTGGCACCTAATAAAACCTAATAAACTTGCTAGAAATTGCCAACCTGAGCAGCCATCAAATGAGTCTATGGAAAGATTCAACAGCGGACCATGAATCATTATATTCAATTATCTACAAGAATCTTAAAAAAGAGAACTTTTAATCTTAATTTGGTAGGAAATTAAAGCATAAAACATACCAATACAACATGAACCAATGCCTCATCAAGAGGAGCCGAGAAGTCACCAAATCTATTAATCCCTTTCCTATCGCCAAGCGCCTGCAATAAAGCCTAATAGACAAAGCAAAGAAAATTTATTATCAAACCAAAAAGCGATAGAGAAATAGAAATGAGCAAGAAAAGGGTCGGTAGACTAACTGTTCCAATAGCAAGAGCAACATCTTCATTGGTATGGTGATCATCTATGTGAACATCACCTGTGGCCTTTACATGCACATCAAACAGACCATGCGAAGCAAGTTGCTACAAGATTTAGACAAACCAGCCATAGAAAAACACCAATCAATAATCAAAAGTGAAACACAAAGTTTTGATTTTTTAGGTTAGTATTCAGTAAGATAGTTAACTAACATCTAACATGTGGTCGAGAAACGGAATCCCAGTACTAGAATCAGCAACTCCGGTCCCGTCCAAGTTAATCTTAACCGACACATTTGTCTCCTTCGTCACTCTCTTCACTTCTCCAACTCGAATCCCACCTAAAGAAACTCAATTACAGTTATTGCATCGTCTCCAAAAATTAAGGTTAAGCAGAGGAGAATATGTTACCGGAGTTGGTCGCCGGCGTCCAGCGGCCGTTGTCTTGGATTGGAACAGCGCGAGGGGCTTGACGGTCCATTTTGATGGTAGGTGAAGAGGAGATTGGGAAGCGGATAGAGTTCAGGGCGGGTACGGGTACGGGTCCAGAGGGAGAGAGCCTGAGGGGTGGCGATGACGACGCACGTGTGGCGGCTGCAAACTCCATTTGCTTGCTTAAACTTAACCGATTGACGAATACTACTTTTATGTTGATGCCAAGTTAAGAATTCAAAACAGCAAAACGCCGCCGTTTCATTCACAAGGGCCACTGCATTAAATGAATAATTGCTGTTTTATATTATCCTAATTTGATTATTCTTTTAGGTTTGTTTGTTTCATTATTTTAGTTTTTAATTTTTAATTTTAAATTGAGAAAATTTTTATCTGCTTAAATTTCTAATTTTTTATTTTTTTTAAATTTATGAAAATCATAAAAATAATTTTTTATTAAATTTATTTTCTCTTAATTTAATTTAATATATATTATTTAATAGTGTCATTAAACTTTATCTCATGTAACTATTATTAGTAATAAATATATAAATATATTAACATTAAAAATTAATCAAAACTAAAAACTACAATAAATAGAAAACTGCGTATTTCCGACTTAAGGATTACCGGTGGACAGTTTCGTAAGCTGAGCTAAACTAAAGGAAAATTGGGTGAAAGTCAATTTGAATGGAACAATACAACAAGAGTTCAATAAGGCTACCATCGGAGGTTTAATTAGAGATTGTCAGAGAAAGTGGTGTAGAGGATTTCAACAGAATATGTGACGGGGTTTGCCCTTAACTGTCAAACTCTAGGGCATTTTTTCAAGACTTAAAGTTGGCCTGGGAAATGAGCTATTGACGAGTTGTTGTTAAAACTGACTCCTTCGAGATCATTAATATCCTCTCGTCTCTTCAACCAAAAATGAGAGGTCCAACTTCAGCATACCTATTGCGAAGGGAATCAATACCCTGACCACCTAACAATCAGAAGTAAACTTCGATTATTGATCAAAACGAACTAGTACATATATCCAAAATCCAAGGCAAAATACAACAGAGGATAGTAATACAAATCCACGCTTTATGATAACAAACACAAGTAGCTGTTGCAAGTGGGCATAGTTTTAGACCTTCCAGCTGCCGAAGAGAACATTCCCCATAATTCGAACCCTTGGTTGATCAGACATACCATCCATTTCTACGTCAAGCCTTCGAAAGCCTGACCTGCGCTTAACTCGACGAACGACATCATAAAGGTAAGGAATTAAACCTGTGTACTTATCGAGTGCCCCTGCCATCTTGGGAATCCAACAGTTTATGTACTTGCAGGATCCAATCCAGAGGGATAAGAACACACAAACCTTATCAAACTTTGTCTAACCAATTGTCTTTCACACATACAGGCTCCCACGTTTCATGAACGTGCCTGCCACGACCAACTAACCTCCAGATACATTGAGACCAGAAGCACCTAATTGTAGGAAACTCATAGTTTAATCAGATCACAGTACGACCATAGTAATCTATGATCCTACAAGAGAGAACAGAGTTTTTTCTCCAAAACTTGAAACTGCTAACAGGGAATTTAAGTTAAATCATATCACATGAGGGAGTGCAACAACTAAAAACCAAGAATTGTTATTTGAAATTTCAGTTCAAAATTTGTCAACCATGTTCAACAACTGACATCGTAGAATAAAGAGGTGTTGCCACCTAAAAATTGGAAGAGTACAGACTTTCTGGACCTGCAGAAACTATATATATGAAGTTAAAATTCCGTAGAGTCGGATATGTACATGCTGAATGGTTGGAGAAAGTCTGACAAACGTCTTGCAATAAAAGACCTGCCCACCAACCTCCAGAAAAATAGGCCACGCAACAGCAGCTTCCCTAACTTGGTTCTCGTTTGGCCTCAAATCATCTCCATATAGAACCCACTTTTAAACTCCTTACCCTAATAACCATGAAAATCATAAATTTTGCACCAGTGTCAATCATGCTGCTATCCAAGATGGATAGTGCTGCAATCATGTAGACTTGGAAATACCCAGTCCAGAGGTCGTGTCGAGTATTGATTGCTTCAGTTAATCTAATACCCTTTTGCACGAACAACTTATAATTTGGCTGAGGTTTAAACGGCACTGAGCATAGTTTCAAATTCACCGAGCATCAAAGGAAATTGGAATTTCACATCTCATATGCAGGAGATTGTGCAAGAGGATCCTCTGCAGAAGGCAGTGGTTGAGCACAAACAACATCAGCAATTTCCCCATCGGTTTTTCTACAATCACTAAATGTACAAGCATTACCATTATTTGCATCAGCCAAATCCAATGCAGCCTTAGCTTCCACCTCTTCTGCATTATGACTTGCATCCTTGCAACATAATCTGGAAAAGTCATCCTTTGATTGAGTATCAACAGTTGAAATTTCATCTTTGTCCCCATCAGATTGATTTTTTCCAGCCTGAGCATCATCAACAACTCCCCTTTCACAAGCCACGACATTTTTTACATAACAAGGCATGTCTTGTTTGCTTCCGACTAGGTTATCATTGTCGCACTCAGATAATCCATCATGGGATTCAATACTAGCACGTCTCATACCCTCAGGTGCAACTGGCTTTTTAAGTTCATGAGAAGCATCTAAGATGTTATTCATTAACAAGCTACCACTTAAAGAAAGTGCTCCAGAATGTGCTTCAGTATTTACAGTAGTCGCATCACCTTGAAAACAAGATTCAGTATTGTTTAGAACGGTAGATTCAGCACCTGTCTTGTTAGTCATTCCTTGTATGCCATTACTTCCATCACGGTCAGGCAATTTTTTCATGTCTAGCGAAGATTCATCTAGCCTAACACTTGATTCAATATCTGAGCCTTTATCATCTTCAAGTGACACTGAGCTTCTAACTCCATGAGATGCACCTAAAAATTTACTCATCATAGAGGCATCATTTGAGGGATTATCTCGACATTGGGAATCAGAATTAGCAGTAGCTACATCATCTGTCTCACTGTCACGCTCTGAACCACCATTACTACACTTGAGTTCAGGTCCACTGGAGGAGCCGATATCAGATTTACTTGCCACCTCTGGAACACAATGTTTACTGCCATCAGATTCTACTTTTCTTACACCTGCCGAAAAAATTGTAAATTCAATTAAAAATATTTTAAAGGATATACGTGCACAATGTGTATTGCCATCATATTCCACATTTCTTACAACAGCTGAAAAATCGTCAAGTTTATTAAAAATATTTTAAAGAATAAGTGCAAAATTGAAGTCAAATTCAAAGCCAACAAAATGCATTGGGTTAAAACCTTTGCTAGACTTTAAGTTTCTGGCAAATTTTTCTTGCCCCAAAAGCTGCTTCTGCAACATATCTATACCAGGGAACACCAGCATATTAATAGACTTCAACTCGTGCTTAAGAGACTCATCCAGAGTAGTGAAACCAAAAACTTCTGTCCAAGTTTTTGTAAGCTCAGAAATTGCAGGGATGATCAACTTCTCAACTTTCATAGAGCAAAGTGCCTAACCAGACGAGGAAGTGTCAATAATATAGTAGAAAAAGTATCCAACTTGAAGCAGATATAACTTTGGACCACATATTAGTAACTTCCATATGCAAAAATGTTTAGCTCCTATTACTCACCATTTCCAGGGCGTAAAAAAGTCGACGGCACATTCCTTGGCGCCTATATGTGTGGCGAGTTCCAATAAATGGCATTTCTGCCAACCGGGTGCCATGAAACCTGGAAAATCATGGGTAGAAAAGATCAAAATCACCAGAATGGACCTACTAGGAAAATTCTAACTGCACTGCAAGTAGGTGGGGTGATCATATCTAGTAGATAGAAGAAAAGAAAAAACAAAGTTAACCAAAAGGACTCATGCAAGTAAAGAATTTCCACGGTTCAAGATTTGCAAGTCTTCTGTGTGACTCTGTCTCGTTCCAATGTCAAAGAACTACATTTCAAGGTATTGAAGGAACCCTAGGCTTATAATTAACAACAAAAATTGACATATATTGAGAGTTTCATATAGTCCATTTATTAACTAAAGCTCAATAACTTTTTCTTTCAACAGCCAAATTGTTGCAATTTAAAAGTAAATAAGTGACTAAAAATCCAATACCTGATGGATGCCGCAGAAATTATTTCGTCACCCTTTTCTAAGATCGCAGTATAGAAGCCAGAGTAGTTAAGCCTGTTGAAGTTTGACCTGAACCGATGAAAATATCAACATTAATAGAAGACAAAGCAGAAAATTTTGACTCATACAACAAAATGCACCAAGTCAGAAATTTGGAAATCAAATTAACAAAACCTAACCACAACTTCGGAATGATTTTATGTTGAAAGTATATAAAAGAAATAAAGTTTGGTTTAAAATAAGGAATGAAATAAAAATTTCTTTCCAGGAACCATATCCATAAAAGTATAACATGGCAACAGCCAGATAACTCCATTTAAGAACAGATTGAAAACTGAGTACACAAATCTATCTCAAGAACGAATAGATGCACAAAAAGTATAAGTTTAACATTGTTAAACTCAATTACCAAATTGCAAAGCATGAAACATTAAAAGAAATAAGTAGAATGGCATAATCCCCAGTTGGGTTTCAGCCCATATTTTTATAATAGAAGAAAAATACATGTTATCAGTAACATCCAATATAGTACTCATTAACATTCCTATAGAGTAATGAGAATGCTAACTTCCTATATATGATATATAACAATACTAACCCTCAAAATCAATGTTTAGAAAAATTATTGTTCTAAGTTCACAGTAAGGACCTAAACACATTTGATTGATCTATAATAGCACCTGTAAGGCTATAATGCATGTTACTTATGCTATTCTAAAGGTCCAGATCAATTTCTAGCAAACGTGTATGCAATCACAAAATAGCAGAATACTTACCCAGTGTTATAAAGAACATTGTGTATAAGATTGATTCCACTCCTCCTGTCCACAATCGGCAAAAAGCATTCATCCATAACAGACAAAGCAACAGCAAGCTTTGAATTGCACTCTACCCTCTGAGGAAGTCCTGGCAGAGATTCATCCAATTCTGAATCTGTTCTATGAATAAGAGACCATGAAAATCCTGCTTCAAGTTCATGTTTGACCCCAAGATACCTCTGCAATTGCTCAAAGAGCTATAAAGCAGAAATGTATAGGTCAACACGATTACTCATAACTTGGAAATCAAATCAAAGGGACAGAAGGAAGCAATAACAAATTCCAGGTAAACTCAGATAGCACCATAACTGTACAGAATGTTGAACTCAATCAAGCCAGGTATATTTAATGATGATGGAGTGTAAATATCAGAAGTTAAAAAAGAAATGATTTACGGAGAACTGAAAGTTGAAAAAAGGAGAACCAGAAAGATTTATAATGTTAGCTACCAATAAGCAATGTCATCGTAGTTATCACATAAACATGAATAGTGAACCACAAATATTGAAAACATGTAGGGGTAATTTACTTTCCAAAAACCTTTAAATACCCACAAAATAGAAAGAAAACTGGATGCATTAAACTCATGGAATCCTAAAGAAAACTAGTATACCTCTCGGCATTTCTTGCCACAAAAACTATCAGCCTCAACAGACAAGGCATCCATCTCCTCCACGCATGACTTGTGATCTATGGGGAAGAGAAAATTTTCATTTTCAATCAGAATATAGATAACAAGGACGGAAAGGGATTCAATTAGATGAAATTGGAAAGACATAGAAGATACATGTTTTTGCACACATCACACACGTAAGTAGCAGTGAACAGGCCGACTCATCTCCCGGAATAATATTCTCACTGGCTACCCCACAAAATTTGCAAGTACAATTTGGGCAATGCCAGTCACCTGGGGGAAGCATCTGCAATGGAACAAAACAGTGAGTTCCTAGAGGATGTCCTGGGAATAAAACACAACTATTTAACTACAAGATAGCTTAAAAGTAAGTTGGTCTATTTAACTCGATTCCTTGCCTTTCTGAAACAGTATCAAGCCAAGAAGAATGGACCTGAAAACGTTAAGAATGTTTCCTCTTATATGTTTCCTCTTATCTAAACAATTCGTGTGGGATAACAAGCTTCACAAGTCACACAGGCCAACAATTTTCATAGCATCTACAAAGTCTCAACATTCTTCTAACCAAAAGCATCTCAAACTTAGTTTCCAAGATCTAAAAACAAAATTAACTGCATGGTTTGCAAGTCATTACCCTCAACAATAACCTCAATTCCATGCTTAGCCCAAGCTCATTGTTGTTGGGCAAGCATATGAATCTCAAACAAAGATCCAACTTCAGTTCAACTAGAGAAGTAAACTCATGGTAGCCTCTAATCTCCATTGCAGAAGACTCATCTACTCACTAACCAAAGAATCCACATGCATTTTCAGTATGTCTTTCTTTTAGCATAAGAAGATTGTTAACGTTATTGAGATTATATATGCAAAAATCTCTTTCAAATACCTACTTAGGTTAGAAGAGAACAACAAATGATACAAAAGGAAAGATACAAACTTTAAGATAGTCACACATTGAACTTCTATGAATCAGTACAGAGCATAGCTAGAATTAATTCAAGCACGCAGCTTGGATGAACAGACGATAAACATAAAGCAACAAATAAAGATAAAAAAACATACCTTTATATCCAGGCAGCTCTGATGAAACGTTGATGGACAACCATCACAGCAGATCAGGTCCCCGCCATCCCCACAGAGGCCACAGGTATCATCATTTGGGTCATCACCATCAATGTCTACAGAGTGAAAACTGATGCGCTCAATAGAGTCCTGTCTATTCCATGCATCAATCTGACACTCCAGGAGGGAATTGCCAGAATCAAGATATATATTTTGGAATGGCTGGCGTAATTTACTCCCAGCATGGATCTCAAACTTTGAAACAGTGAGAATTTTACTACAGCAGCCACAGTGAATACCATCTTTTGTAATCCAGCCTTCTAGCATTACTTTGGTCCGTCTACGATTCATATACCTCACCTTTTGGCTTGGTTGCACAGTTCCAGAGTCAATTAACCAGGCCAGCAGCGTCAGTTTTCCAGTATGTGGAACAAAACCGTCGCTCTCAGTATTTAGTCCCTGATTAGAATTTCGAACCAACAATGTGCACCTACCAAGTTTTCTACTTTTCCTACCTTGAGCGATGGATCCAGAGGATGGCTCTTCATTGTTATCATGCAAATTATGAACTGAACTCGGAACTTTTGCATTTAAACTGACATAACTGTTACCGTTTACTCTGCCTTTCATTGACTTATTACTCTGCTTTATGAAAGAGCTTAGTTTCTCTTCATGGCTATCACTATTCATGCTCTCCTCATCATGCTTTATACTAGAAGACTTTTTCGGAATCTCATTCTCACTGTCCTCTCTCTGCTTCTTTTTCATTTCTTTTTCAATCTTCTTGCGAGTCTTCCTTGTCAATTGGCTAATCACCTCATCTGACAATGGCATAAATGGAGAAGTATCAGTTCTCGGTTTTACCTCGTCTTCATCATCATTTAATTGCTTCAAAAGGGCATCATATGCCTTGATGATGGACCAATAAGCTGTTCCACCAGGATTAATGTAGACCGCATCAAGGTAGTCTCTGTTCCTTCTAGGCCTGTAGTCTATTGTCCAACCTGCATCCAGAAGCATACCCCTTATACGCTCCCGCAGCTTTTGCTTTTCTGTACCAGTACTACGTTTAACTTTCCCTTCTCTAACTTTAACTGGTGGAACCTGATTGGATGGTGTTTTCACACCTCCACTACTCATCCCTTTCATGGATTTCCGAGCTTTCACATTTTTCAGTCCATGCTTCAATGATGAATCACTACCATCAGAATCCTGGTCATGGCCTTTGTTTTTCTTAATAGATGATGGTGATTTCACAGAATGACGAACTTCCATAGTTGTTCGTCCCAACTTCAGGGATGTATCACTGTCTTCTGTATCCTGGTCGCTAAATTTATGATGTTTCAATAATGATGATTTCATTGATTTACTTGGCTTCCTCTCTGTCCCAACAAATCCACCAAATTTCTCAACACGTTTGGGCTCAGAGTAAAATGAAGGACGGGGCAGAACATTCTTCTTGACAGTATGTTCTATCCTTAACCCCTTCCTGTTTTCTTCATCCTCCAAGTGATCATAACTTCTCAAAGAGCCGCCAACCTTCTTCTTCTTGTTCACCATTACCTTTAAAACACCATTTTTTCCCTGAACTCTAATGGGTTCATCAGAATCATAGTTATTATATGATATCGGATGTCTAGATACTCCTCTGCCATTACGATCTCCTCGACTTAACCCACTTTCCCTCTCAAAATGAGCACTTTTTCTCCTATCAGCGATGCCGTGTCTACTTGATCCTGTCTCATATTCCTCCCCAATGCTATCTCTTCCCATCATCATAGTCCCAAAAAACATCCCTTTCTCCAAACTCCCTCCATCAAACCGTTTCCTCCTCACCATCTCCCCATCAACCGCTTCATATTCATTAAAGTCAAACACATCCAACCTGTTCCTCTTTCTCTCACTCAAATCCTCCCCATTCCTCCCAATGAAACCACCCTCATTTCGTCTCAAAACACCCCCCTTGTTCCTCTTCCGATCAACACCACTTTCTTCAATGCCACGCTTATAATCATTCAACCCATTACAGACCCTTATTGTCTCCGACCCCAGGCTTCTCCTAGGCGGCATCAATAGTTCATCGCTCGACCCCGAATCACTAAAATCCATTCTAGCTCGCTTCTTCTCCTTCTTCCCCTCAAAAACCTTACGTCCACCTGAAGACCCAACAACATTACCGCCGCCCTTCTTTCTCACAATCAGACAACCAGAGGAGTTCTTATTCTTCACAAGAAACCCTGATGCCTCCCCAGATCTCCTCCCGTCTTCCATATCCAACCAAAACTCAACACCCAAAACCCTAATTTTCCAAACTCATCCCACAATTGAGCAAGAAAACCAATACAACACAATCCCAAAGCCTCAAATCTATCGCAAAACCAAACCCATCACATCAAAACCCACTAGATCTAAAGCTATTATCACATAAATGCCCCACATGAACCAAGAAGTCACACGAGGATACCTTGCTGCCTTCCGCTCACATCGAATTAAAGTCCCTCCGACGCCGATTGGTGACGCAACTTCCCGGTGAAAGAAAGCAAGATACAGAAAGGCCGTGAAAGAGAGAGAAAGATTCAGAGAGAAGAGGTGCGAGACAGATGGAGATAGAGAGAGAGACTATAAGCACTTGTATTAAAATAGCTTCCAATGAGCCATTAGGACTCTTCTTCTCTGTAACAATTTCTTTTTTTAAATTTTTTTTTCTTTCAAGCCTCTTTACCTTTTTTTCTTTTTAATTTTTCCCTCCGAATCTGGTTCCTGAAGATCGAAACGTCACCGCTGTGATCTTTCCACGTGGACTAGGACCCATCAACAAAGTGGGTCATCTCTTACGTGGCATCTCGTGGAATTGATGATGCACCGTTGGGGATTAACGGCGGAGCGTGAAATGTAATTGCGGTAAGTGGCGAGTGAACGGATGGATACGACAGTATCTTAGGAAGAGTTTCGAGTGACGACTGTTGGCGGGGTACTGTTCCCTGCAACGAGGTCAAACCGGTTTAGTAAATACTAGGTTGTTTTCTTTTTCTTTTTCTTTTTTATTTTCCCATGGAATTACCCATTGCAACCAACTTGCTTGTTTTTATACGAGTTGCTGTAATTAAATTAAGGGTTTAAAAAAAATTCTTTAAGAAATCTTTTTAAACTTTAAACTTTTTTTAAAAAAATTTCTAATTGCGATCCGTTTCCATTTTCACAAGTTTGTCAAGAGGTCATTGATCTCATTTGTATTCGATCCTAGCGAATTGATCTAT
>JANPWT010587045.1:0-11732 GCA_024678245.1 Erythroxylum densum | reverse complement strand
AACCAAAACCAACTATCTTTGCATTCTGATTCCACACAAGCTATAGCTAAAGGGTACATTTGGTTGTTTGAATCTCTTACAACTGCATGCAATAAATGACCTCCAAAAACTCTTCTCAGTTGGCACCCATCTAAACCTGTCACAGGTCTACAACCATCCATAAATCCATGTTTTTGTGTAGAAAACATAACAAGTAGTCTTTTAAAAATTAGATTTATATTCATTAAAAGAACTTCAGATTGTACAACAGCAAGCGATCTACGATTCCTCTATACTATTGGAGCACAGTAATCTCTCAACCTAACATAATGATCTTTGTGCTCACCTTGGATCAATTTAAATGCTTGTCTTTTTGCTCGATGAGCTTGCCATGAAAAAGCATGAATCCTGAATTTTCGTTTCACAACCTTTCGAAATCCAGTCACATTCCACTTTGGGTCATTAGCTAATTTTATTGTGAATTGGGTCACCATCCATCTGGAATTTGCAGTTTTGTTTCTATAAGACCATTTACACCTGTGAGGATTACCTTTTATAGACTTAACTTTTATGGTTGTAGTTTTATGATAGTAGCTTGCATATATCCTCCATCCACACATCTTTTTATAGATTGCATTAATCTTATCTTTTTTCATCCTTTTTAAATTTCAATTTAAAACCCTTCTTGATTGAGTACATTCTAAGTGTCTTCGTGTAAGTAGTTGCATTTGAGGAAATTAACCATGTAAAAATATTAGGATTATCAATGTCCTCATTAAACTCACGAAAAGAAATAGCATTTTCGTCATCTGAAGACTCAATTGCTTCTTCTAGCCTTTTATTATCACTTAAGTGATCAAACTCCATGAAGTGACCATCTCTCTTTTTAATTGTAAAATTAGCATAATCATCAACTATGAGACTTGAATATTCAGCATAATCTCCTAACTCAATGTTAGGTGGTTGTCCCTTATTTTTGTCATAATCTATGGGATCACAAATGTCACTTAAACTATCCCCATCTAAAAAATATTCAAGATCAGATCCATCATTAATGAACTCATCATATTGTACAATATAGGTGTTGTCTGATTCATTATATGGAGAATCAATCAAACCCTCAATTTCTACCTTCTCACTTTCTAAACCATTAGTTCCAGCTGTGTTTTCCCCATTATGCACATGTTTTAAACTCTGGTGCAAATTCACTTGATCATCTACAGTACTGTGGTTGTTAGATATATTTTCTCTTGGTGTCTCATCATTAACACCCCACCAATTAGGTTGTTTGTCTAGCGTATCAATCAAGTCTCCAATATAAATCTTAATATAAGGTTCATCCCTGTAAATACCAAACATTTTAAGCATAATGTCATCATTATCTAGATTTCTAAATTTTGAATTTGACATCCTAAAATTCATTGGCATATTAATAGGGAGATTCATTTCCTTTAGAACATGATGTAGCTTAATGATTGACATACAATAAGGATCAATTCCAAGTAAATATAAAACTTCACCTCCCACATAATGCCAATATGGATTTTTCTTAAACATACCACCATAATGCAATTCTAAAGTGAAAATTCTTCAACCAATATTTTGCTAACTGATAAACTAATAAAGAAGAGAAAAAAAGTTAGTAAAAATACATAGAACACAAAAATAGGATTTCAAAATACACAAATAAGCATGGAAAAATGTAGAATGTGAAATATATTATTATATTGTTTTTATTAATTGAGTGAGAGTTTGAGGAGTTAATCTTCAACTTGATAAATTTTGATTATTAAGGTAAAATATAGGTGAAGTATAAATAAAGCTATGCTATGTTCAATATAGATGAGTCTCCTTAGAAAGGACATAAAAGAGATTAGTCAAGGGAAAATACAAGGTTTTCAAATTTTCAAGCTATGTTTTTCACATTCAAAAGTTCTGAGTAACCAAATCTAATTAAGAAAAAATTATTTGTAAACAATTAAGGCCCAACATCTATTAAGAAAAAGATATAAACTGAAAAAGGAAAAAAAATCAACCCAAACACTCCCTAAATCACTTGGAAATATAGAACTTCATGCAAACTCCATAAAAGATGAGCTTTGACCTAGTACCAGGAGCTCCAATCATATAAGTCAATGCCATCGTAGAATATATACCCAAAAGCATAAGAACCATATAAGGACAAAAACAAACAGTAAAAGTAAAAAGGACAAAAGGGAAAAAGTAATAGTAAAGACAAAAAAAAACATGAGTTCTGGGTATAGACTTATAAAACACCCACTCACTACTCTTTTATATATAAAAAATTAGTCTTTACAATTCATTGAACACAAAAAAAGAACTAAAATTTTGTGTTGTTGCAATTGACTAAGAATACAATAAAGCTTCTATATTTTAATAGCTTATATACCCACTAAGCCACAGTCCACAAACCCAAAACACAATAGAAAACAAACCGTTGAAAGATAAAGCAAAAATAAAGCACTCATGCACCATAAAAAAAAATCAAGAACAATGCATTACTCAGAAATTTTAAGCTCCCAACAAAAGAAAAAGAACTAAAAAATTTTTGGAAAATGAAAAACAAATCTTGGAAAATAAAGGTACCTCAGAATACTTCAGTTCTTTTCATAAGAAATAGAGTTGAGTGAAACAAGGGAATTATGTGGACAGAAAAATGGAGCCAGAGAGAAAGAGAATATTGAAGAAAAAAAAGAGAAAAAAGGTAGGATCGAACTAAGAGAGTAAAAAACCTAGGGTAGTTTGAGCAGGTCATAGCATTTTTTTTAGTCAAGAGGGTAAAGTGGACATAATAATAAAAAGTTGTGGATAGAAAGTCTTTAATTAAATTCAAAGGGGGCAATACATATATTTTTAAATTAGAGGGGGCTATAATGTATCAAGGGATAAAATATAGGTGGTTAAATGTATCTTTGCCTATTGTAAAATAAGAAAAACTAAAATAAATAAAATAAATTTATCATCATCCATCACTTTATATAAAGAATTATCTGCCAAGGAATAAAACTTTCCAATTTATTGTAAAATAATAAGATATTAAATACAACACAATAACATTAACTAATAAAAAATTCTAGCTATTTCTAAATCTATTGGACTTTACTCGAGAGAATTCATTCCTGAAGAATCTCAAATGTCAGATTTTGACATCCCAGACAGTCTTATAGACTTAGGCTCAGACACTATTGGATCATTTCAGACCAAAGTCTTCGCCTTTTAGGATACTCAAGACCCAAATGATGTTATTTCCTTCATTGATGAAGAGGAGCTAGATAATTTTTTTTTAAAATTAAACACAGAGGAAGTGAGCCCAGTAACAGACGGAGAATAACCAATGATGATAGTGGCAACAGGCGTGGAGGAGTTTACTTGTAAAATATGCAATCATGGCAAGAACATATCCGATGAGGATGATGACTATAATTCTTCCCATTATTATTGTAATTTAAAGTTATTTGTTTAAATGTCTTTTATGATGTGATATCGTTCTTATCTAAAATAGTTAATGTGACATTATTTTTATCCATTTAGTGTAAGAAGTTCGGTTATTCTTATCCATTTAAGGTGTGATTGTGACCCTGTCCTTATCTAGAGATATTTGTCTTTTTGTACTCTCTTTTACCTATATAAGCAAATGACCTCTTTCATTGTATTCAAGCTTCATTAGATCGAAGCAAGAAAAGCTTCATTGTGTCCAAGAAATATTTCCATTTAATAAAAGTTGTGTGTTTTCATTTAGTTTCACTTTAAAAACTCTCTCTCTGCCCTAAAAGCATAAATCTTCAATAAGTTTACTTCCATCACACAGAGATACAAGTATGCTCTGCACTTGCCTTTGTATAGGATCGTGTGCTTAAGAAAGTATTAGGCCTATGATCCTATTTGACTTTTAAGTTATACGAGGAGGATTGATCAATTTAGATCCCTAAGAGGCAGACTTTGAGAGTTGATATCCGTTGAGAAGAAGGACTTATGTATTGGCTAGCATATTTAAGGTCTTAGCTACAGTCATCTTTGTCTATTTTAGAACTCTTATAGAGGTCTACTCTATTATATCGCCAATAGTTTCCTATTATCCCCATAACCCTTATCCCAGGGTTCTCGAATGGTAACAAAACCATACATTTTCTAGTGAAGTGATAAAGTTATTGTTGATAAAAGTTAGTAGGAAGAGATCCAGAAAAATGAGTGAAGTTTTGACCTTATGAAGCCTAGTTCATTTCTCTTCAACCAATTTCCTTCTAACCTTAAGAAAAATCTCTCCAATAAAATTGAAAACCTTGAAGAAATTACCCATTTACCCGAAGACACTAAAATCTATGATTCCTAGTTACCTTTATTAAGCCCATATAGTCTATATCATATATCTAGATCTTTTACAAAGAGTATTTGCCCCTTAATCTCCACACATAAACCTTAACCTAAAAAATTGATCCAAGGATCCATATTAGACCAATGTAGTCTAAAATCCACTTCTACAAAACAATACATAACTCTAGTGTTTCCCTTTAAACTCATCTCGTTATAACTAGACCAAGGGTACATATATCTCCATATGGGCACTATTAGCATAGTTTTAACATTATATAGAAGAGAAGGAATTCCAACAACAACTAGAATTTTTGTCTATGATACGAATTACAAATTTACTAGAATGCTTTAATCGGCACCCTTTTAACCACTCTCATTAATGAAAGTGTCATCATAACTATTGCTTTAATCTTCAACATTAATCTTGTTGATTTCACTCTATCCATAAAATTAAAAGTCTAAATTCAAACTGTTTGAGTTGAGCAAGATCCTACTACTGTTATGGCTACACTCCATCATCGGATCATTTACAAATTACAAAACCATGCTCTAGATATGAACTTCCCAATCTCTACACGAGATGGCTTTTATATATTAGCAAACTGGTCTCATAATAAGACCATAATTCAAAGCCCAAGACAATTTCCATCACAATAATTGATGGAGTTAATGCCTATGGAGTGGATCACAAATTATGAGAAAGAATTTCATACTCCTCATCGACATTCCATTCATACTACCACTCCTCCCATTTTGAGAAGTTTAATGGATAGAATGGCAAATTTTATTTTCAACAGGCATAGAGAAGATAACACAAAATCATCCAAAGCCTCTTCTGGGCCAATAATGATGATTACTCCAGTATTTTCTCATAAAGAAGGCATTAATGGTCCTCTAATCCACACTGTCCACCCTGATGGACATGAGGTTTATGCCAGCCATATCAATGGACATTTCATCCGAGATGTAGATCAATCTATATGCAATTTAGAATGTGAATGTTGGATGGGTGAATATTCATGGGTGAATATTCTAATAGTAAAGATAAAGATTATGTCCCAGGATGCAGAGAAGAGCCTAGCAAAAAGTCATAATCTAAATGCCAAATGCAAAAGAAGATGCAACCCAAGTATGATGAAGATTATAACTCGAGACCTTAGATTGGTCTTAGGAATCCTAAGCCTAGACCAAAATATCTTTCTGAACTATTGAGAGCATATGGAAAAGAGCACTATATCCAACCAAAAAACACTATGCCAATAACTTCTCCAATCCCTTAAGAGATCCCCAAATCATTACCATGTATGATGACGAAATCATATGATGAAGATTTTCTACCTTTAGAAGTCTATACTAATAAAACGACTAAAGTATCTCTAAGGCCATACTCAAGATCAATTGTTATCAATCCACACTATAATCATATACCTACTTCTCTAGTAGAAGAAATACTAAATTAACAAACACAAAATGTTGTAGCATAAAACACTGTTCTTCGTAGAATTGATTCAAAGCTTGATGGTTTATCCCAACAGACCCAAGGACTAAATTCAAAAGTTGATGATATAACTGTCTAAGTGTGAGAGTTGTATAACTGACTACTCAATCAAGATGCCTAACTTAATTCTAATCTAAAAAGATATAGTGACCAACATTATTGTGGATTAGACTTATTTAAGAAGGAAAGAGAACTTCAAAAAGTTCAGGAAGACCTCAAAAGAATTGAGTCAAATATGAATAAAGGACAATCTAAAGCTATATATAAACCATACCCCTCGACATTTCTAGTCGTAAAACCCACCTATAACTCTCCGTCCTATCTTAATGCTACTGACTATGAAAAAGCCTTCAAAATTTCATATCCATTATTCAAACAAACCCTTGCAAAACCATCAAAACCTTCGAAGCTAAACCCACTAACAAATGACATTTTGTCAACTTCTAAACCTTTACAAATTAATACGCCACCAACTTTTCCACCAAAAGAAAGAACTTCCCTAGACACATCAAAAGAACCTATGCCTAACCAAGAATTCATAACTACCCTTAAACCAGTTCTTGATAGCTTTGAAAGTCATATAGCTCTAGATAGAATTGGCAATTACAATGATAGCCCAAATTCTGATTCTTCTATAGAAAGCTATGAACAACTTGTAGATCCTATCAAATATCTCAAATGATGATGATTGTTCCATGCTCTTCTCAACCACACAAAGAAGTTGAACCTGAGGTTGACGATGTTGAGTCAACGACTGAACTAATCATACCACAAGTAACTCCTATCTACAAACATACTTAAGGACCATGGTTTACTTTTAATGATGTTCCACCAATAAAATGGAAAGATTGACTGCATAAATTTAGTGCCTGGATAAATCTTCAAATGATAAGGCCAGATATCTCTTAAATACATCTTAAAAGAATTTATCTCCAAAATGACTAGAACGTTAAGAGAATGGTTCCAAAGCCTTAATGAATATAGAAGCATGCAAGTCTTACAACTGTCAGAAGCTAGTTCCTCTTTATGAATGATTCATAAAGAATTCATCAAATATTTTTAGCTTATTGATCGATAAAGCAGACATGAGTATTTTGAAATGAAGTATTACTCTATGAATAGGAAAAATTTACAGAAGCATTTTCAAAAAATGTCTGAAAAATATTATATGTTCAATGGAATCAATGATGTCAATCTTTGGTACACATTCATTGCTTCTTTTCTTGATGAATTGCAATCTAAATTACAAAGAATAGTCAATTATTTTCACATCTGAAGTCTTTCTCACAAAAATCTAGCAATCAACATTGGTAACACTAGACAAATTGTGTGAATAATATAGTTCTTCAAAGCTATGCTAAAGGTGACCCTCAACTTAAATAAGCACATAAGAAGCCTTACTTAAAGATCAAATGCAAAGACAAGGAGAAATGTGAATGCAACACAAAAAAGGAGAAAAACTTAAGAAAAAACTCATTTTAAGTTCCCCTTTTCAATAGAAAGAGGGAAAAGAAGACAAGATTTTTTAAACGACAAGCTTCTGAATCTAGAAAGTTTGACATATATTACCTATATGGACAACTAGGTCATTATGTAAAAATATGCCCTAAAAAACCAAAAGGGTATAAAGATCTTGTAGTTTATTGAAGCTATGATGCGTATAAGAGATGATGAAGACATTAAGTCTATTGTTGAAAAATAGTCTAGTCGAGATGAAGAGATACTATTTGCACTACCTAACTATGAATCTACTAATGATGGAACCTCTTCTCTTGAAGAAGAAGAAGATGAACCAATGTATATGATGAAACAATCTCATTTCAAGCTATAGCTATAGAAGCCAATAGTCACACGGCCATATGGCAAACTCCAATTGCTTTCTATTGGTTGTATGGATACAATAAAGGTGTTATGAAACCACATATTATTTTTACAGAAAAATGGTAACCTTATAAGGAATACTTTACTACAGTTGACTTTAAATCCTTCGAGATATACCTTATCTCAAAAACAAGGTTTAGGATAAAGTTCTTCGCAAGTTGTATCATTTGGACAAAACTCTTAGGAAGCAATCTTACTAGTCCTAACATACTTATTGTGATGGATGTTTATTACTAAACAGAAAAGTTACAAACCTTGCCAAAGGGGATTTGTTACATACAAGATTTTTGTGAGTACGTTGAAGATCCCAACTTCTTTGAGCTATAATATGTTCCTACTAGATATGAAAATATCAGGGATCAACTCTAACAATATTGCCTAAAAAGTCATGAACAATTCAGTCATCCACATCAATTATTGCAGAATTTAGAATTCTAATTTCCATTAAAAAAACAGGACATTAATATATAAAAGGCCACTCATCTAAGAATGAATCCAAATGACTTAAAGATGGCACAAGAATACTGTGTTATACTTTTTAAACAAGGACTGATTGAGCCAACAAAATCAGATTGGGCATGTTAAGCTTTCTATATTGAAAAAAAAAATAGAGATGAATAGAGGAAAAAAGAGGTTAGTTATTAATTACAAGCCTTTGAATAATTTTCTTCAAGATAATAAGTTTCCTTTGCCTAAAATAATTACACAGTTGTTAATTTTGAAAGGAAAAAATATTCTCAAAGTTTGATTTAAAAGCTGGATTTTGGAAACTAGTTATTGACCCAAAGGATCAACATAAGACAACATTATCCATTCCTAATGCCTAGTAATAGTGGACAGTTATGCCATTTAGGCTAAAGGTCTCTCCATCATTGTTTCAAAGAGCCATAACAAGAATATATGACGATATCATATCGAGTGCTTTGATTTATATTGATGATATCCTATTTTATTCTCAAACTCATTAAGCCTTACTAAAACAAATTTTGGATCTTACAAAGAAGTATGAGATTATGCTCTTAACCCACAAAATTCAAATTGGATTAGCCTATGTAGAATTTCTTCATATGAAATTTCATGATGGTTTCTACCAGCCCAACCCATATATAGCTGGTGAACTACTAAACTTACGAAACATAAACCTTACTGTTAAATAAATCCAACAATTTTTTAGAATTGTTAATTATATCAAAGTTTTCATCCCTTGTATGTTAGAATACATCAGCCAGTTGTCAAAGATATTGAAGAAAAAGTCACCTTCATAAGGCCCTGACTAGACAAAGGCAATAAAGCAATTAAAGAAGATTAGTCAACATCCACCTCCACTAAAGATTCCTAGAAAAGGAAAACGAATCTTGCAGACTAATGCTAGTGAAGATTTATGGGGAGCAATATTAATAGAGGAGATAAAAGGAAAGAGGTTTTACTATGAACATGCTACAAGACAATTTAAACCCTTAGAAAAGCTTTATCACACAATCTATAAAGAGATTTCGACGGTCAAAAGAGGTATAGAAAAGTTTAATTTCCACTTTAGCCCTTATCTCTTTATAGTAGAAATGGACAATACATTCTATCCAAATATACTAGATCTGAACAAAAAATTATGCCAAAGAGCCAATTGCTTGGTTGGAAAGATTGGTTCTTCTGCTATAAATTCACAGTTAAACACATCAAAGGTCATCAAACATCTTAGTTGATTTCCTCTATTGACCTCAAAAGCATATTAACCTTATCACTCCTTCCAAAAATATTCCTCTCTTTTTTAATGGTTGACCTACCAATCACTATAAAGATAAAGATGTTCTTTCCTCCTATTGCAAGCACACCCATTACCATTGATGAGATAGCTTCTTTGCCTGGCTAAGCCTTTTCTATTACCTCCACCTCTTTCTCAACCAATTAAGCTTGCATTGTTGTCCATCCCTATTTAACATTTAGGTGCCATACCTTATTATGCATTTCATTAATGGCCCCCTCTTAGAGAATACCTTATGGTACTTATAGGCACTCTCTAACCTCTATGCATGTGTTATCTCTCTTTCTCCCTTACGGATCTATCAACAATTATATGATACAGAAAATGGAGGTTCCCTCTTATGGATTATCCTTAAGTGGTGCCAACCACTAATAAGATGGAGAGCTCAACTCTCACAAATTATTGAGGATCTCAGTTTATGGGAGACTCTATTAAAGAAGCAAACCACTCAATGCTGCTTTGTCCTTCATCGACTTTATAACACATCATATGATGGATCCATCTACTCTAAAAATTAGGCATATTTCTGGCATACCTCAATCCAATGGCTATGATATAAGGAAAATGTCCTTAATGGCCTTAAGATAGGTGCCGAATCCATAAGATAATATACATGTTATTATGATACCAATCAATTCATTTAGTCATTAGGCTTGTACATATTTATATGTAACTTTGAATAATGTGCTCTAGACAATGCAATGGCTATTTTGGCATTTATTAATATGCCTCAACCAAATAGACTTATCACCACATTACACACTTATATAACTTCACTCTTTTAAGATCCCAAAAATCAAACAACAAGATCAATCATACAACAAACTAAATATGTATATAAGGCACCCAAATATATAAATACATTCCAACCCTTGGAATTACCAATTTGTTGAAAATCTAATTGTGCTAAATACCTAGAATTAGAGATTTTCACCAATCTATCTAAAAATAAAAAATAAAAATGTAAATAGATAATTAACACCTAATAAAGTATTTAATATATATAAAGAATAAAACAATAAACCTAAAAGAGCTGCAATTGGCATATACTACCAAGTCTAACGTAGGAAATTGAGGATATTGTCTTTAAGATGGATGGCATGAAAGCTTCGGGACCAGATGGGCTAAATGGATTCTTTTTCCAAAAATCTTGGACTATCATTAGGACTTACGTTAAATAGGTTGTTCATGAATTTTTCACCAATGGCAAGCTTCTTAAGGAAATTAACATAACTTTCCCATGCTTAATTCCAAAAGGAACTCACCCTTCCTCTTTTAGTGATTTCAAGCACACTGTTTGCACTAATTTCTTATACAAAAATCATATCCAAGATTGTTGTTGCTTGATTGAAAAAGGTACTCATTTCACTTATTAGTGATAACTAAAGTGCTTTTATATGCAATAGAAAAATTGGTGACAACATTCTCGTTGTACAAGAACTATTAAAGGGCTGTTCAATATCAAATGCTTATGCTAATAGTACCATCAAAGTTGATTTCTTCAAGGCATTTGATAGTGCTAGTTAGCAATTCCATTAGAAGGTGCTAGAGGCTTATGAATTTCCAAGAATATTCATCAATTGGTTGAAAGAATACATTTCCATTACTAGCTTTTCTGTATTAATCAATGGGACTCCACCTACTTCTTTTTCAGCAGCTAAAGGGATCAAACAAGGAGACCCTCTCTCCCCATACTTGTTCATACTTTGTATGAAATTATGAACTCCATCATCAAGCTTGAAGTGGAGGCTAATCATAAATTCAAATTCCATGTAAGATGTAAGAAACTTAGACTAACCAATATGTCTTTTGCAGATGATCTTCTTTTTTGTAGTGCTAATCCTGATTCAATACAAACCTTTATCAAGGCTCTGGATAGATTCAAAAGCTTATTTGGATTATAGGTTAATCTCAACAAAAGCCTGTTTATTATTTGCAAAGCTTCCTTTTTAATTAAATCAATAATTGCTTCCATCACTAGTATGTCAATGAAGACTCCTCCATTGCTTTATTGGGGGCTTGTATTTTCCATTATGAGGTTAAGCTATCTTGAATGCATTCCACTCATTGAAAAAAAAATCTAGAAACGAATTAATTCATGGGTGAATAAATTCTTATCTTATTAAATTAGTGACCAATTCCTTACATATCTATTGGAGTTCTCATATCTTCTTATCCAAAGGAGTAATTAAAATAGTGGAAAGATTATTCAAGAACTTCCTATGGAATTATTCTAATCGAGATAAAGGGGTAGCCAAGGTGAAGCGGATGAATATATGCTAT
>JANPWT010585456.1:0-11740 GCA_024678245.1 Erythroxylum densum | reverse complement strand
GGACCCAGGGGAGAGAGGAGTAGCACAGGTCTTGGAGTAGGACATGTTGGCACCGTGGAGCAGATCATACACATACTGAGTCTGAGAAACGTACAATCTAGTGGTATTACGATAAGCTTCAAACCCTACAAAAAAATTGATGCTGCCCAATGTGGTGAGAGCAAATTGAGAGTGAAGCTTAGCAATTAGGTCCCGTATAGCCTTTTGACTATTCCCCATAAGGAGAATGTCATCAACATAAACTAGGGCAATGATGATTAAATCATTCTGTCTGTGGTAGTAAAGGGAGGTATCAGACTTGGAGTTGACAAAACCCCAAGTGTTGAAAGCGGCCTTTAGTGTCTGAAACCATGCCCTGAGAGCCTGCTTCAAGCCATATAGGGCCTTGGAGAGACGACAGACATGATTAGGATGAGTATTGCTTTCAAAATCCTGGGGTTGACTGATGTAGACTACCTCCTGTAGGTCACCATTTAGGAAAGCATTGTTGATATCAATCTATTGGATATCCCAATCGTGAGAAACTGCAAGAGATAGGATCACTTTGATTGTAGAGGCTTTGACTACTGGACTGAATGTCTCAGTGTAGTCAATGCCAGGGGTTTGATTGAACCCTTTAGCAACAAATCGGGCCTTAAACCTGTCCACAGACCCATCATCAACATATTTTGTTAAAAAAATCCATTTAGTAGGTAGGATATGCATGCTGGAATGATAAGGAACCAAAGTCCAGGTACGGTTTTTGTGTAGTGCTGTGATTTCCTCCTGCATGGCCTGATGCCACTTAGGGTCTTGAAGAGCCTGGGAGACTGTGGTAGGTTCTGAGGTAGGACATGTAGAGAGAGTAGCAGTATAGGTTTTAGGCTTGAAAATGCCATGTTTAGATCGGGTTTGCATGGGGTGGATGTTTTGTAGGGTTGTGGGGCGAGGATGAACAAAGGAGGAAGAAAGGTTGGGGTTAGGATAGTGGTCAGAAGAGGAGAAAGGGGTAGAGAGAGGAGAATGAGCAGAAGGTTGAGAAAGAGGAATTACCTGAGAATGACTGGTGTAAGGAGGCAGTGCAGGCAAGCTTGCTGAGGAGTGAGTGCTTGGAGTGGAGTGCTGAAGTTGAGCAGCAGGAGCTAAAACAGATAGAGGTAAGCTAGTAGAAGGTGAAGGAGAGGAAGATTTAGGGGGAAAAAGAGAAGAATAAGGAAATTCAGTTTCATTGAAAACAACATGACGGGAAACAAATATCTTACCAGATGAGCTGAGACACTTATACCCTCGATGAGAGGAGCTGTACCCTAGGAATACACACTTAGTGGTGTGAAAATCAAGTTTATGTTTGGAGTAGTACCTTAAATAAGGATAGCAACTGCAGCCAAATGCCTTTAACAAAAGATAATTTGGATATTTGTGGTATAAAATTTCGAATGGTGATTTGTTGTGAAGATTTGGGGTGAGAAGATTATTAATTAAGTATATGGCTGTGGAAAAAGCTTCAAGCCATAGGGTGAGAGGCATGTTGGCATGCGAAAGGAGAGTTAAACCAGTTTTAGTAATGTGTCGGTGTTTCCTTTCAGAAACACCATTTTGTTGGTGAGTGTAGGGACAGCTGAAGCGATGATGAATGCCATTTTGGTGAAGAAAAGGTGAAAAGGCTTTGTATTCCCCCCCATTATCTGTATGAAAAGCTTTTATTTTGTGGTCAAGTTGTAGTTCAATGTGGGTTTTGAATCGAATAAAGGTGGCAAGAGCTTCAAATTTGAGTTTGAGATTATAGAACCATGTGAACCGAGAGTATGCATCAATAAATATGATGTAATATCGGTGACCATCACTGGATAGGTAGGGAGAGGGTCCCCAAATGTCTGAGTAAACAATTTCAAGAGGTTTAGTAGCAGTGATGTCATGTGTGTCAAAAGGAAGTTGATGTGCTTTACCTTGTTGACATGAATTACAGAATTGAAAACTACTTGGATCAAACTTAAAATTCATTGATTTAGAAATCAAATGCAGTACATTTTTAGAAGGGTGTCCAAGTCTGATGTGCCAGATATTGGCAGATTTGTGAGCATTGTGAGCTTCACACTTGTTGAATACATTAACAGTATAGGTATGACTAGAGAGGGCCTTAGAGGAATCAGAAGAAATTGTAGTTGCTGCAGAATGAGATGAAGTAGGAACTTTGAGACTATAGAGTCCATCTCGAAGCACTCCTCTAAGTAGAAGCTTCCCTGAAACCTTGTCCTTAAACAAGCAATAATTGTCAGTGAATTCCACTGTAATTTGGTTATCCTTTGTGAGTTTAGAAATGCTCAAACGATTTTTAGTTATGAGAGGAACATGAAGAATTTCATTTAAAGCCAATGGGGTTTGGTGGTTAGTATGAATTAAAGAAGAACCAGTATGAGCTATGGAAAGAGTGTTACCATTGCCCACAGTGAGATAATCCTTGTCCCCATATGTTGAGCCATCTGTGAGATTATTCAGGTCAGGAGTAACATGGTGAGTAGCACCACTGTCAACAAACCAAGTCGAGTCATGTCCAAGATCAGTGTGAGAAGATGTCTGATTGTGAGTGATGAAGGTTTGTGGACCAGATTTGTGATGCTGAGAACTGCCTGAGGCATTATGAGTCTGATGTTGAGATTGCCAAGGTGGGGAAGACTGTGAACCTTGCCATGTTTGATCGAACCTCTTGTAGCATTTAAGAGCATCATGGCCAGGCTTTTGGCACAATTGACAGAAAATTCTTCCAGCCCCAGACCATCTCCCATTTCTGCCTCTGCCTCCTCTACCTCTAGATCTGCCTCCATGATGTGGCTGTCTAGTAGAGTTATTATTGGTATGATAAGTGGCAATGTTAGCAGTAGGCATAGTAACTGGAATTTGTGTAGACAGAGTATTAAGTTGTTCAATTCGAGTCTCATGCATCATTAGGGTATATTGAGTGTCTTGTAATGTGGAAGTTTTCATAGTGTGAGTGAGAAATACAACAACTGGATCATATTCATGTCCTAGGCCATTTAGGGCACTGAGGATAAGTTCATGTTCAGGGATTTGGTGTCCTGCAACTAGGAGAGAGTCACCAATGGATTTAATTTTCTGCATGTAATCTGAGATACTGAGAGCACCTTTTTGCAGTGTAGAAAGCTGATGTTTGAGCTGTAATACCCTTACCATGGAGGTTTGTGCATACAATCTCTCAAGAGTTTGCCATACCTCAAGGGAAGATGAGGAAGTGTTGACCTGCCCAATGACCTCATCACCAATGGTGGACAACAGCCAGCAGAGGAGAAGCTGATCAGATCGTTTCCAATCTCTGAGATTGGAGTCTAGTGAGGGTTGATCTGCAGAAGATGAAGGATGTCCTGAGAGTGGTGGTGAGATACCTGGTGTGATGAAGGCTTCAAGTTCCAGTGCACGGATGGCAGCCAGAACCTGTGCTCGCCAGTTGATGAAGTTATTTTTGTCCAATTTAATGGGTAAGTTGAAGTTAAGTGTTTTGGCAAGAGCAGAGAAATCAAGGGAAGGCATTGTAGTGATGAGAGGTTGCTGAGAGTGAGGGTCAGAGGGATGGTTAGCAGAGGAAGATGTTTCGGAAACGTGAGCCATGGACGTTTGTCCTTTACAGTTCTGATACCATGTAATAATAAATGAAGACAACGTATGATGTAAAATTGCCTTACTTTATTTCATTGAATGAATGACTATATATATATACAGAGGAATTGGAGAACGAATCTTTGTACAGCTAGATTAGTTACAACCGAATATAAGCTTATGTTGTCTATGGCACAGGTACACTGCTTATTGTGAGGGAGCTGAGTTTATGGGCTGATTCCGCATTGGGCTTTATTTTGGTCTCTTGACTTGTGGCTAAACCTTTCTCTCTTACAATCTTTCTCCCAAAACATTTGGACCCATCACCATTCTCGTCAAATCACCTGTTTTTTTGTTTTTTGTTCAATTTCCTATGATGTTTTTATTGAAAACATAGCTTAGTTTGATGAAGTTATTGTCAGAATTTATTATCCCCAACTGTCCTACCTAGCCAATTGAGTTCAAAGGCTGCCCCCCTTTTTTCAATACACATTTAGTTACATGAAATTTAAGTAGTTAATTAACAATGTAAAATTTATTTATTATATTATTTATTTTTCTAAAATCACTAAAATAAAAGTTTGTTTAAATTGATAGAACAAATTCTAATTTTAACTTTTTAAAAAGCTGTATTTTAACTACAAAAAAATTATATATATTAAAAAGTACTTTTTTATTTTACAGTCAAACAATCTTTTTTTAGTAAAAAAGGACTTTAGTTATGACTTTTCAATGGACATGGTAAAAGGCTGGAGATTACAAAAACTGATCAAGAATTTAGTTATGACTTTTCAATGGAACAGTAAGAGGACAAGTTCAAGTCAGATATTATTAAAACAATCTATCAATTTCTTGATGGTCAAGAATATTTCCACATCAAATTAATATTCAGAATTCCTTAATTTGTCTGTTACGTAGTTCATTAAGCCATTGACGTAAATACGGACTTTGCACCTTTTCTTATCAGATTTTGCTACTCTGTTATGAGGGCTTCAATGTTTAATTTGGTCAAGTACTGAGGAAAGCTCTCAGAAACTCCACACTTTCAACGATGTTCTTACGGTCGCGCTGTACTTTCTTCCCCAAACTAACGAAGACAACGTTCAAAAGCTCTTCTGCCTAACATAGACCAAACTTGAACCTCACTCAAGTTGATAAGGATGTTAACATGAGACTGTGCCATGTAAAACAAAGTTTTCATGCAACAAAGCTTAGCTCTTTATTCTCAGATAATATTTGTTAGTTTGTTTGACCACTCTTAATTATTACAAATGATAATACGTCACATTAGAATTGGACAATTGTGTTGAATTGAATTTATAAGTTCAAACTCAATATTCAATTTTTATCAAATTAAAAAATGAATAAACATAAAGTCAATCAAAATTTAAATAAAATCTAGGTTTGAGACAATTTCAAACAAGCTAGGTTAGATTCGGATTGAAATGAGTATTTCTAAACTCATTTTTTTAAAACACAGACTCAAATTTTATCATCTAAAAAAATTATTGTTACAGATATTGTTATAAATAAAAATAATTAACTGTTCTTTAGTTATGATAGTGATTACTTATGTCATAGTTAATTTACATAGTATTTTTTATTTTTTATTTTTATTTTCTTCTCTTTTTTTTGTGGGTCATTTTTATAAACAATTTATCTACTAATTAAGGAAAAGACTACGTATTACTAAATCTTTTCAAATCTTACATGTCAGCGTAATTTATAATGAGTATTGTTGTTGTCTTAATAGTAGTAATTATTATAACGGTTGTCTCTGCCATGTTTTATTGGGATCAATTCACCTATGCCTGTTTTTGTGTGTCACCCTGTGTCTCTTTCTATCCATCTATCTAGTACACGAAAATAGAAACAACCATCCTTTGCCCTATTTTATTGTAAACACTTATTACTATACAGGGTAAGAATCACAATTGTTGCTATTCTGAATCAGCATATAGTACCTCATTTGGCCGTTTACTACTGTGGAAGCACTAAAATTGCGAATTAGATTAAGAGTCAATCCTAAAATGTTATTCTCTAGATACATTATATTTTCCACTCAATACACTCAAATGGTCACTACCATGTATTAAATTTTCAGTGCAAATGATCATGCCAAGTTGAATGGATCCATCACCACCAATAAAATGTCAATTAAACATTATCATTTAAAGATCAAATTGTAATCTTTATTCACCTTTAAGTTACAAGTTCAAGTGCTATCCTTGATAATCTTGATTAATACGTTTATCCCATTAATAAAATTGGAAAATGATCAAAATTGAGATACAATTTTCAGTAGTATCGAAGGACTAGATTACAAATAATAAGAATAACAATATAACACCAGTTTTGTTAAGTGCTTGATATAAAGAGATTTAGAAATATAAAGGATACTATCTTTTACATGAAAAGGGACCAGATTACTAAAGCAGACCGTGTCCATACTTTGCACATGTCCAATATTCCTGCAATTATTACAGTATACGAGTGATGATCACTTCATAAGATACCGACCAAACTAAAACTCCTTTTTGTTTTGCTGACAATGGAATCTAAAGCTCTTTCTAAAGCTGGAAGTACATTTACTAATTGGGACCGCGTCCATGCTTTGCACATGTCCAATAACCCTGCAATTATTACAGCATACGAGTAACGACTGATAATCTCTTGTGCTTATGAAAAGCGTGAAGATCATCTGTTTCTACTTTGTTGTGGTCTGTATATTTCTTTATGTCCACTCCATGGCCCAGCTGCATCAGATTGACATCAGCTGACTCTGTTGGACAAGATAAGAACAATTAATTGGAGCGCGTGGCTTCGGCACCTTGTTCCCGAGTCCCGACTAATCATACTGGTTTGCAAAATTATACGAACTCCATTAAACTGGTCTCAGGATTTTTCTTTTTTCCAGGAAAACAAGGTCTAAGTTGCTAGTTAGTACTAGAGCAAAAAGCCAAAAAGCGCTCGCACTTGTCGTCAAACGTGCATACAGAAACAAGGGTAACAATAGCTGGAAAATTGGCTATTGCATCGCTGTAATAGAAGAGATCGTACTCCTTTCACTGATCCTGTCATTATGTACGTGTAATCTATCATATCAATCCTTTTTTTTTTTTTCACGATGTGTTTAAAAAGGGTCCTTATTATTAGAAGATATCTTTCAGTCATCTACTCTCGGATTAATCTCCATTTCAGCTAAGTAGGTCCTTTTACAGAAGGTAAAATTCTGATTTCAAGTTTTAAACGACTATATACATGAGGATGGTTCGAACTTACGATCTCACTTAAATTAAAAGAGCTTCTTACCAAATCACCTTTGCCTGAAGTTAAGACTTTTACACTTAATAACAACTTTTACCAGTACATTGACAAGAAGTCATGATTATTTAAGCACTCAAACTAAGAAAAAGAGGTGAAAAAGAATTCACTGCACTTTCTTATTTAACTACCGCATGAAGAGCCTACACATTGGTGGCCGTATGTCGTTGTCGGTGATTGACAAGTACTGTGCAATAAAATAATAATCACGCGGGGAATAGAAAAGATGCAATCGATTCAATCTTTTGGTTCAGAAACGTTAACTTCGTTTAATCGGACACTAATGATCAAACTGAACGAATAATTTTAGATTTGCATGTTACACATGCTGTGCCTGTGTAATGTGTTAAGAATGAAACAAAATCGTGAAGGGAACTGTATGTGTTATTATTGATAATTCTCAGAAAATTGACAACATCGTAAACAAATTACAAGAAGGAGATGAGAATCTAGAAAGAAATGGAGGTGAGATCAGTAAACCAAAATAGCAGAACATGTATTTTTCATATCCTCACATTTCCAGCAATTCATAGCTAAATAGTAATGTTCCTAACTTCATTCTGTTATTCTGTTAAGTTCGGTTGTATCTTGTGCCAACGTGTCATCCCATTCATAACCGCTCATTCGTTTAGAAGCAGACCTTCTCCTCGAGCTTCTTCTTATGGACTGGCTCCTGTCTGTAGGACTGGTTTCTGTATTGCTCATAACATTGCCATCCCCTTGAACTGGAACCTTGTCCTCAAGGTTCAGTGTAGGAAA
Source organism: Erythroxylum densum (assembly GCA_024678245.1). Classification (NCBI taxonomy): domain Eukaryota; kingdom Viridiplantae; phylum Streptophyta; class Magnoliopsida; order Malpighiales; family Erythroxylaceae; genus Erythroxylum; species Erythroxylum densum. Next base: position 4,069 of record JANPWT010585456.1, on the reverse strand, counting down.
AAGTTGGAGCATATGGTGCTTATCCTCCCAGGTTGCCTCAGAGACTGATAATCCCTCCCACTGAATAAGCCACTGAATCACCACACCGGAGCCTTTCTGCACTGCACGAGAGTCCAAAATCGCCACAGGCTGCAACATCATAGTAGCAGAGGAATCGACCAGATGAAGGGGCGTAACCTGCTGAGAAGGATTGCCAATACACTTTTTTAACAGAGACACATGAAAAACCGAGTGGATGTGGGCTGAAACTGGCAAATCCAACTTGTAGGCAACTTCACCTACACGAGCCAACACTTGATAAGGGCCAAAATACTTCCTGCCAAGCTTCAAATGCCGTTGCAGCCGGATCGAATTCTGACGGAAGGGCCGTAACTTCACATAAACCCAATCACCTACATTCAGTATAACTTCGCGTCGATTCTGGTCTGCATACAACTTCATACGAGTTTGAGCCCGCTGTAAATTATCTTTGAACGTAGCCAACACGTGATCCCTCTCCACAAATTAGCTATCAACCATTGCATTGCCACTGGAGTCCCTAATATAACGAGGGACAGTAGGAGGTTTGCGTCCATAAAGAACTTCGAAAGGTGTCATTTGAGCGGAAGTTTGGAAGGCCGTATTGTACCAAAATTCCGCCCATGGCAACATATGGACCCAAATAGTCGGATGATCAGCCACATAACAACGTAAATACAACTCCAAACATTTATTTAAGGCCTCGGTTTGGCCATCGGACTGAGGGTGATAAGATGTGCTCATGCTAAGAGTAGTACCTTGTAGACGGTGGATTTCCTTCCAAAAGTCACTCAAGAAACGGGGATCCCTGTCTGAAACAATGTCAACTGGAATTCCATGTAGACGAATGACCTCCTGAACAAACGCAGCAGCCACAGTGACCGCCGTAAAATTGGCTGGTAAAGCAACAAAGTGCCCATATTTGGAGAGGCGGTCTACCACAACCATGATAACCGATTTCCCTTTCGATAGTGGTAAACCCAGAATAAAATCTATGGATAGCCCTTCAAAGACCAGATTAGGAATCGGTAGTGGCTGTAACAATCCACTTGGAGACAATGCGGGAGTCTTCATTTGTTGACAGACCTGACATTCTTTTACAAAAGCCTGAACATCCTTGCGCATATGAGGCCAATAAAAATTACTTGCCAAACGATGCATAGTCCTTGTGACCCCAGCATGACCCCCCACTGGCGAACTATGAAATTCCTTTAGAAGGGCAGTGCGTAAGGAAGAAGCAGAGGGTAAAACCAAACGGCCATGGAATAAAAGAATACCGTTGTTGAATGCATACCCGGGAAGAGATAATGGGTCCTGAGCCAATTGTTGCTGGATGGACAGTAGCTCGGGATCGTTTTGATTAGCAGTCTGAATATCTCGAAGAAGATCAAATTCAACACGTGATAAGGCCAATAACCTGGAGTTGGGCATACGAGACAAAGAGTCAGCAGCATTGTTCAGCTTACCTGGGCGATACACAATATCAAACTCATAACCAATCAATTTGCTCAACCACTTCTGCTGATCAGGAGTCTGGATAACCTGTTGAGTGAGATTTTTGAGAGGCTGCTGATCAGTAACAATGACAAATCTTCGGCCAAGCAAATACTGACGCCACTTGGCCACCGCCTGCGTAATAGCAAACATCTCTCGTTGATATGTCGACCCTTGTTGCATGCGATCACTCAACTGCTGGCTGAAGTAGGCAATCGGATGGCCATTTTGTGACAACACAGCCCCTATCCCCGTTCCTGAGGCATCAGTCTCTACGGTAAATGGTTGAGCAAAATTAGGCAAATCAAGCACTGGTGCGTCACTAAGAGCATCCTTCAAAGTAGAAAAGGCCTTTGACGCCGCATCAGTCCAGCAAAAATTATCTTTACGTAATAACTGGGTTAAAGGATGAGCAATCGTAGCAAAATGGCGGATAAAACGACGATAGTACCCGGCCAATCCCAAAAATCCCCGTACCTCCTTCACCGAAGCGGGTAATGGCTACTGTTGAATTGCCACTATTTTGTCTGGATCTACTGCCACCCCCACATTGGATATAACATGGCCCAGATAATTAACTGATTCCTGCCCAAAAACACATTTCGATCGATTTGCTACTAACTGGTTTTGCTGCAGAGTGTCCAATACCATCCGAAGATGATCCAAATGCAGTGACCATGTTGGACTATAAATCAGTATGTCATCGAAAAACACCAATACAAAACGACGCAAATAAGGACGAAACACTTCGTTCATCAAAGCCTGAAATGTCGAGGGAGCATTAGTAAGGCCGAAGGGCATTACGAGAAATTCGTAGTGCCCATCATGCGTACGAAAAGCTGTCTTACCCTCGTCACCCACCTGAATCCGAACTTGATGGTACCCAGCCCGTAGATCCAATTTGGAAAAATAGGAAGCATCGTGCAATTCATCAAATAATTCATCAATAGTAGGGATGGGGAAACGGTCACGCACAGTGATGGTATTTAGTGCTCGATAATCAACACAGAAACGCCAAGACCCATCCTTCTTGCGTACCAACAAAACTGGAGAAGAGAAAGAACTCCTACTTGGTCGAATAATGCCATCACGTAACATTTCAGTCACCAATTCCTCTATCTTGTGCTTCTGAAAATGAGGATAACGGTATGGTTTAACATTGACAGGCTTGCTATTGGGGATTAAGTGGATTGAATGATCACATGGCCTGGACGGAGGCAACCCCTTCGGAAGCTGGAATACAGCAGAAAATTGATGTAACAAGGACTCAATATCAGTAGCAAGATGTGCTGAAACAGCCCCCCCATCATCAACCAACTCCAAGCGATAACATTCTGCAAGAACATCGATGTTAGTCAATCGGCGTAACCCATTAAACTGAACTGTTCGAGCTGTCGGGGCCGTACTTCCCACCCAACGGACCTTCTTGCCAGCATAAGTAAATTCAAAGACGGCCGAACCATAGTCAGTCATTACTGGTCCGAGAGTAGCCAACCAAGCCACCCCTAAAACCATATCCCACCCCTGAATCGGAAGCACAAAGAAATCAACAAAAATCTCGCTACCTTGAACCACCAATGGGACCTGCTTGACCACACCAGTACAGAACAATCGTTCACCGTTCCCCACCAACACCGAAAAACTCGGAACCGAAGTAATAGTCAGATTCAAGAATTTAGCAACCCGAGTCTGGACAAAATTATGGGTGCTCCCCCCATCCAATAAAATATGGACCGATTTCCCTTTCACCGTTCCTTGGAAACAAAGAGTTGAAACAGAACAGCCCCCAGCCAAAGCGTTGTACGAAATGGTCGAAAGAGGTTGCAAAGAGTCGACCCTATCCTCATCAGCAGCCGGCGATGGGGGAACTTCCTCAGAAGAATCCAGATCAGGAGGGTCATCCTCCTCCGTTAACAGCAACAACTGTGATTTGGCCCGACATTTATGGTCCCAGGAGTACTTGTCGTCACAATGAAAACACAGACCTTGAGCTCGGCGATGGGCGACCTCAGCCGGCGTCAGTTTCCGAAATGGCACCTTCGATCCTCCAGGTAACGTAGCAGTGGACGGCGTGGGAGAAAGAGAAGTGGAAGGCACTGAATACGCCGGCCTAGGGTTAGGAAGCAATGGCCTGGAATTCCCCAACGAGGGCCGGCGCAAGCCCCGCTCAAACTGGACCCGCTGCTCATGAAGGTGGGCCAAGGACATAGCCTCATCCAGGGACGTTGGGCGGTGAACCAGAACAGAATGCTTAATATCCATGCGCAAACCTGAAATGAAACAATGAATTAGGAAGTGAGGCGGCAAATAGATCGTGCGATTCGTAATTGCTTCGAAACGCGAACGATAGTCCGCGACAGTGGTGAGCTGCTGCAGCTTGGCCAATTGGCCCTCCGGTTCCTCCAGCTCCTTCGCACGAAACCGCTGTAAAACAGACTGAATAAACGCAGCCCATCTAGACAATTGTCGATTCTGCTGCATCCAATCATACCAATCTGCCGCAACGCCATCGAAATAGAATGAGGAAATGGTCACCCGGTCATCCAAATGGATGTTA
>JANPWT010584084.1:0-11749 GCA_024678245.1 Erythroxylum densum | reverse complement strand
ATAAGTGATATAAATATTATAGTTAAAATAATCAAATAATAATTTAATATAATTTTTAAATTCTAAGATAATTATAATAAATTATAGTTTAGATTTAATTTATTCAATTGCGATTTAAAAGGAATTCAATTCCTATTTTTTTAAAAAATAAAAATTTATTAGATAATTTTAAAGATTATGAAAGTTTTACATTAGTACCAAACTTTTTTGTAAGTCAAATTTAGTAATTTAATAACAATACATAATATATCTTCCAATAAAAAATGAAATTATAGATAAAAACAGTATTATATGTAGTTTTGGTTAGAAACTTTTTGTACGATACTCTAATAGTATTTGGAATGTTGTTTTTGAAAAACGTTGCATTCTTTTACCTATACAAAGATAGCCATTGTACTCATGAAAGAAGAAGGTAGACAAAGAGTGAATAACAAGGTGCAAAGAGAGTTGGGGGTATTTTTAGATAACATATTCTGAGTAAAATACTGTAAGTTTTTGGTGTAATTGGTACGAGAGAAAATATTAAGTGATTTGTAATTTTTCTTATTTTTCTCTTAGAAAAATCTTTTTGGTTATTTTTCCCGTGAACGTAGTCTATTTCAAAAGGGTGAACCACGTAAATTTCTTGTATCTTATTTTCTCTCCCATTTTTTCTCTACTTGTTGCTCCATTACTCCTTTCAACTTTCTCAAATAAAATTTTACGATCCTACATTCTTAACAACAAATTGGTACCAGAGTTTTGTGAGAAAATTACGACAAATTTTTCGCACAATTCATTCAATTTTTAGTGACAACAATGAAAGTTGATGAATAGTAAAACAATAACCAAGGAAGGTGATAATTATTCATATTTTTTTTGAATTAAACACTGTAGTAGTCACTATAACTGAGCTGTAGCAACTGGTAATATTCACATATACGGTAATATTCATATTTACGATACTATTCATACATATAGGTACTATTTAGGTGTAATAGTGTTTATGATTATAAGTTTTGTTTGAAGATGGCAACAATAAGATTTGATTTTGAGAAGTTCGACTGCATTAGCAGCTTTGCTTTGTGGAAAGTGAAGATGCATGCAGTATTGACACAGAATGGTGTGCAGAAGGCCTTGTTGGGAAAGGATGTCATACTAGGCGAATTAACTGATGCCCAAAAGCTAGACATGGAGGAAAACCCATGGCTTTCATTCACTTAAGTCTTTTAAATGAAGTCTTACGTGAAGTTATTAATGGGAAGACAACTGCTTTATTATGGCATAAGTTGGAATCTCTATATATGACAACGAGTCTCACTAACAAATTGGTTGCAAAACACTACTTGCACATGCTCCATATGGCAAAAGGTGGTTCACTCAAATCACCTGCAAAATGACTAATTGCTAGAGGAAGATCAACAAATAGAAACTCTAGTAGCAGTGACAGGAACAAATCAAGATCAAAATCTGAAGTCATAAAATCTGAAGTCATAAATGGATTTTATAGATACTGCAAAAAGAAAGGGCATGTTGTAGTTGACTGTTACAAGCTAAAAAACAAGCTAGATTGAGAAAATAGGAAAAGCAAGCTAAAGCCAGTGTTATACAAAAGGATGAACAAGTAGCTGCTCTTTTGGTGAGTAAAGAAGGATCTGGAGCACGAGATGAATGGATCCTTGATACTACCTATTCATTTCACATGTGTCACAACAAAGACTGGTTCTCCACCTATGATCAAGTTGATGTTATAGTTGTATTAATAGGCTAAAATCAAGCTTGTAAAGTGGTTGGTGTAAGCACTATCAAATTAAAAATGTTTGATGGTGTAGTAAGAACGTTGACAAATGTTCGCTATGTCCCACACTTAAAGAGAAATATCATCTCTTTAAGTACCTTGGATTCAAAAGGTTACCATTACATTGGTATAGGTGGAGTTCTCAAAGTAGTCAAAGGTGCCCTGGTCGTGATGAAGGCTTTTCAAATTCGCAAACTTTAAGTGTTAAAAGGAATGTCTTCATCAAAGTAGCTGATGTGACTACATTTGCTCTATTAGAATCAAATGTCACCAAATTATGACATTTGAGGCTGGGACATATGAGTGAAAAAGTTCTAACACTATTAAGTAAAAGAAGTCTTCTAAGTAACCAAAAAGTGCCAATTAAAATTTTGTGAACATTGTGTATTCGACCAACAGAAAAAAAAAAGTCAAATTTTCTACCGTGGACCACAAGACAAAATGTTCTTTAGACTATATTCACTCTAATCTTTGGGGGCCTGCACGTGTCTATGCAAAAGGTGGTGCTCAGTACATGCTTGTCGTTATTGATGATTACTCTAGGAATTTAGTACCTCACTCACACAAGACACGTATCCGACATCCTGAGTGATGTCCGCATGCGTGTCCCGCAAGGGTGGCATGATAAAACAGTCAAACACTTGATACTCAATACAAATTTTTTTAAAAAAAATAGCACAAGTGTATGCAGAAATCAATAATCAGTTGGGCTCACTTTATTCATAAACTTTTTTAATCACAAGGGTTACAATTGTTTCACAAATCATCAGAATTTCATTAGTCACTAGGGCCCATTACGGATACAAACACTTAAATTCATAATATTATTACACTTCAAAATTATTTACAAACATTTCCATTTTGGGAAAGTTATTACATACAGAGATATTCAAATACACATTTTTCAGAAATTGCGGAATACTCAATTTGATACAAAAATAAGAAAAATAAATGCAGACACAAACTAATCCCGACCTCTATCTCTCACTTGAATGCAGTAGATATACTTCCGTTTACCTAACAGGGTACTCTTCTGAGCCTAAAAAATATTTGCAAATTTTGGGTGAGTTTTGCAAACTCAGTGAATGACCATCATCGATGGCTCACTCAATCACATACAAATACAATTCATATAATCACATATCATTTTGTTCACAACATTCACATTCGCATTCAATTACAAGTTAACAGGATAGTGCAGTCATTCGAACATACATATTAAATTAATATGCAATGCATATGTGACTCACTTTCATTTATTACTTTGATGTAATCGAGTGTCTATAACTGTCCAGTGTCTATAGTGGATACCAAACTCATTGATAACTGTCCTGTATCTGTTGGAGATATCGAGGTCATTTTATATAGTGAACCTTTGGCTCTTAATCACTCTCTAAGCTTTAAGCTCTTTTTCAGTGACTAATCTGGTAACAACTGCCTTTATCTTTTATGCATTCATGTAATGGAATGCTTCACATTCTTAAATGATCAATCAGGCACTTTCACATGTCATATTCACATTCAGAATACATTATCATCAGATTGCGGTCCGGCATTCAACATAATCATTGAGAAAGACTTTTTCAATCATATTCATATTCACATGTTTCTTCATAATTTAACAATCAAGTTAGATATCACATATTGCATCAACTTCATATACAAGGAGCATTTCAATATCACATTCATCCACCAAAATCCTCGGACAGCTTCCATGATCTAGAAATGTCTGAATACGGACGTTTATCTTGCATATTCAAATTATGCAACATACACGTTGCACACACATTAATAATTGCACAAATATAAGTATTCTTTTATGCACAAATGTGTATATGGAATGTGTACAATGCATGCTTAATGACAATCCCAGGTATCTTTCCATTATTCAAGTCACACACTCAATCCAATATCAAACTCACTTAACTAACATTTATACTTAAGGTTTATACCTCAATAAAACCATTATAATCAAATTTCATACTCCTTTGGTCAATTCATATTTTTCCTAAAGTAGCATTTTGGGTCAACTTTACAAGTTCTTTCTGATCCTAATAATGAAGTAATTTGGCAATACTTTCTTCTATAAACATGTTCCTCTATGTCTTAAGTTTTTAATAACTCTAAGATCATATAAATTGGTTCAGTATTTTGAAAGATATTCTCCAAATAATTCACACTATTCTTAATAAGAACATTATTCTGTACTTAACTTCAATCCAGAAATTGAAATTCTTAGAGACAGAACTAAAATTTGATCTCTTCAGATAATTTGTAGCTTTATGTTTCTAGTTTAGTTTAATTTAAGAACAATCTCATTTGGATCACCACAGGTCAATATATAGTTAAAATACTGAAGTATGTTCAAGGAAAATACTCCAGTTATCAAATTCCAGAACAGTTAACATTTTCATCTTAAATTCATCAATCAATCTATTTCAGGTGGCCACAATTTTTGATGGAGATGAAAAAAAAATGTTTTATGAGTCTATTGGTTGAAGTCCCATGTCATTTTAATGTCTAGAGAAAAAGTTATAGTAAAAAAAACCAAAGTTGTCTAGTGAAAAACACTCTCGGGTGTATGATCGTGCTTGTGCACGATTGTGAAATCGTGCATCTATTAGCATAGTCAAGATTGCGACATAGGACGTTCAGACGTAGGCTATTTTTCCTTTACATTGCACGATTGTGCAATCTTATTTCTCCATAATAGTCACGATCGTGCATTATACAATCAGTCATGCCTATTTCTTCCATAAAATGTTTCAATCATGTAAAATTACTATTATTGACCCACCTTAAAATGAGTCATGGGCGTGCGACCTCACGCAATCCCGTCCACACCCATCTTCAGACTAAGCTTTTTCTTCTTCTTCTTTCATTCAATCCTACACTTCTATCTCATTTTTAGTCTTTCTACTTCATCTCAATTCAACACATTCACAAAACATGCAGGCTTACATATAAACATAAAAAAACGTTTATCATTCATACATCTTCTTCATGTTTTGCGTTTCCCATTTTTCTGTTACACTCTTTCATCTCCATCAACAGTTTCATTTTATCTTAACTCATCTCTATATCACGAAGTCATCTTTCACCTTAACTCTACGTTTATTTTCGGTTCAACTCTTTGTTAAAATCACCAAAATATTCACATATGTATATGTATATATATACACACACACAAACAGTGAAAAGAAAACATAACATATATATCAACTTTTCTCCAAAAATTTTTGCACTCTTCTCATGTATATTTTCATTGATATTTTTATCTCAAAAATCCGTTCAATACTATCTTATATCATATTTATTCTAAAATCTGAAAAATCAACACATGTTGTATCTTATGGGTTTTTTTTACCCACGTTTCAGCATATGTATATTTTCATTTTACAACATCAACGGCTAACTAACATGATGCATGTTTCATCTTATGAAACAATGAAAAACCATAAAATGCTTACTTGTTTAAAGCTCCAAATTTTTCGAAATTACGTGAACCCTAGCTCTCCAATAACACCCGATCATCAATAGTCGAGAGTTGTAGGGTTAGGTATTTCGGTTATAGTGAAGAAAATAACAAAAAGAGATGGTGAGTGAAAAGTGAGAGCAACGTTTTCATTGCGAGGGTGGGAAAGTTTCTGAAAGAATGAATCTTCCAGAAGAAAGCCACGAAGAGGATATTTTAAGACAAGAACAAACAGTAGCTCGGCTTTCAAGGTTAAAATAAAAGTGACTTTAAGACTTGTCTTGATAACGGACAATTGTCACTTGTCCATTGGATGAATTCCTAATGCTTTAAACTAGTTTTTCTTATTAAACTAGTCCAATCATCTCTAAATTTTACTCTAATTGTCTCTAAATTTTTAATGACATTTGTCAATAACCCCAAACTCACCTATACAATTTTTCACTATCATTTGACTCTCATTTCTATTTCCATTTATCAATTTACTTGTCACTTGGCATTTTTTCTAATCCAGTAATATCCAACATTTTTCGAAAATTTCTCCTAAAATTTACCCAAAGTTCTAATCCTATTATTTATACTTTTCCAATTTGGTTTTCAAGACAATTAATTCTCAATTCTTAATATAAGCACAATTATAATCAATTATACCTAGAAGATGTCAATGAATACATGTACAATCATTTTAATGTGTGCAAAAATTCAAATTCACGTGTGTGTATGCTAACATTATGTATGAGCATGAGATGCATTTTTCTTAATCCCTCATTGATCTTTCATGTACCGTATTTTAGGCTTCTAACCCTTAATATGAGGACGGGATGTTACAAGAAAGGTATGGACATTTTTCTAAGACACAAGAATGATGTATTTATCCTTTTCAAACAATGGAAGGCCCTGTTTGAAAAGTAGACAGGCAGAAAAACAAAGCGGCTCAGGACATATAATGACTTAGAGTTCTGTAATAGTGAATTTAATGATTTTTGGAAGAATGAAGAAATAATCCACCATTTGACAATCATAGGTATTCCACAACAAAATAGTGTGACAGAAAGAATAAACAGAATAATTTTGGAAAAAAGTTTTTGTATGTTGTCCAACTCTGGTCTATCAAAAGATTTCTGGGCTGAAGTAACATCAGCAACGTGTTACTTAATAAATCGCTCTCCATCGACAACCATTGACTGTAAGACTCTAGAAGAGGTATGGTCTAGCAAACCTACTGATTATTCAAATTTAAAAAATTTTGAGTGTCCAGCACATATACGTGTTAATGATGGAAAGTTAAAATGTAGATCCAAAAAATGCATATTTATTGGATATCTTGATGACGTCAAATGATATAAATTATGGTGTCTTGATCCTAAGGCTAGCAAACTAATCATTAGTAAGGATTTCATTTTTGATGAATCAGTTATGCTTCATCAAAAAGAGGAGACTCCTATTTCTTCTGATATAGGTGTGAAGAGTATGTCCAAGCAGGTGAAGTTTGATGTAGAGAATCATCCTCCACAAAATATCTCTTCGAAGCAAATTCACAACCTCACAATCATAGAAAAAGAAGCCATATCTGCGCAAGAGGAAAAAACTGTTCGAGAAGACAACATTTTGAGTTAAACAAGACCACCGATTGTGAGCCAAGTAGATTTGCCAAATAAATCTTCAAGTGGAAATCTTCAAGTGGACTAGAGCTATTTGATTTATAAAAGCCCAAGAAGCCCTTATACAGGATCGACCCAACACTAAAGCCTTCATTCTTGTTAAGTCTTCTAGAAGAGCTCCATTACACATAGACTTCACCAGATTAAGTAACTCAACATTGACAGCTGACAAAGTAACAGATATTGTTATTCTGTTATCAATAACAACCATTAGATCAAACAAATAAAAGATCAATGGTCAGCAACAATCCTTGTACCATGTATAAATATAAACATCTATCAATGAAAGGACACAGAGCATTTTTACAAAATTCATTTCTCTAATTCAGTTCTTTCATGGTATCAGAGCCTTTACAGACAAATCGTCAAATGGCAGCTTCTTCCTCATCTGATACTAGTCATGTTATTTCCTCCGAAGCTCCTCTTGAATTTTCTGCCCTTGCAAAAACCCTCAACTTCAATCTTTCTCTAAAGCTTGATCAAAACAATTATCTCAACTGGAGGCCACAAATCTTAGCAGCCGTTAGAGCGCTAGACTTAGAAATTTATATTTCGTCTGATCATTATCCACCACCAGTCATTCTACTCACTTCTGCATTAGATGGATCCTCCACTCCTATTTCAACTCCCAACCCAGCCTATAAGAACTAGAAACGTATTGACCAGCTTCTACTTTGCTGGCTACTCACCACAATCGGTGATTCTGTGATTGGGCAAGTGAATCATGCCAGTTCCTCCAATGAGCTTTGGCAGATCCTAGTCCAACTTTATGCGCAAACCTCCCTAGTAAAGGTTTTGCAGCTCAAACAGAAACTCTCTTCGATGCAGAAAGGTGCCTCCTCCGTTGCTAACTATATTCAGCAGATCAAGTCCATTGGAGACTCCCTAAAAGTTGTTGGTCATGCTGTCACAGAACAAGAACTTGTTCTTAGTGCACTAAGTGGTCTAGGCAGTGAATATGATTCAGTTGCGGTTCTTTTAACAAGTTCGCTTGATATTTCTTCTCTACAGGATGTTCTCTACACACTAATTATGCATGAGACAAGACTAGAGCAACAACATGCTAACTCTCAAATCTCTATTCCTAATGCTTCTGTAAACCTGGCTCAGCATTTTCAGAATCCTCAAAGGGCTCCATCCAATAGTCATGGTTCATATAAAGGAAGAGGAAGTCGCGGACGAGGGGGCAGAATCAATCGTCTTTACTGCCAACTCTGTTGCAAACAGGGTCATGATGCCCTGAAATGTCACAAAAGATTTGACATTCATTGGCAAGGTCCTAGACCAGCTCCTACTCAAATTAATTCGGGTCCCCCATTACCTCAACAAGCCTATTTGGCTCATCACACTACACAGAACTCTACTGACTCAAATTCAGATCCAAATTGGTTCATTGACAGTGGTGCCACAAATCATGTTACTGCAGATCTCTCAAACCTCACACTCCACAATTCCTATACAGGCAAAGATCAGCTCACAGTTGGTAATGGTACTCATCTTCCTATCTCTCATATTGGTACTTCCTGTATTCCTTCTTACTCTACCACTCTACTCACACTGCATAATATCCTACATGTACCTCAAATCAGCAAAAATCTGATCAGCACCTCTCAGTTAACTAAAGATAACAACATTATTGTGGAGTTTACTGACTCTTGTTGTGTTTTCAAGGACAAAATTACAGGGAAGATACTACTCAAGGGACTGCTCAAGAATGGTTTGTACAGCCTTGAAGCCTCCCCATCATCTACCTTTATCCAATCACGGTTTAATTTCCCTAAAACATGTACTACATTGCTTTCTGAGCTAAATGTAAACATGTGGCATGCACGATTAGGGCATCCTAACGCTTCTGTTTTACAACATGTTTTACAATCAATGAATCATCAATTTTCCCCTAAATCTCTTCAATTTTGTGGTTCTTACCAGTGTGGTAAACAACATAAATTACCATTTCAATCACATCGCATTTCTGTCACTAAACCATTAGAAATAATTCACACCGCTGTATGGGGTCCTAGTCCTTATCCTTCTACAGATGGGTATAGATACTACATTATCTTTGTGGATGCCTTTTCCAGATTTACTTGGTTTTATCCCACGAGGGAGCGATTCCTTACCACGAAAGGACACTTGTTTCCGGAATCCAACTCTTGCAAAAATCATGAACCTTGTGCTTATTACCTTGAAGGGTCATTTTCCTGTCACTCCACAATCGTGGTGAACGCACACTAACTAAGCACCAAAATCTTAAGTTGATTTATTCATACAAATTGTAGCTTGAAATCTCGAGTTCGTTTTGAAAAAGAATCACCCCAAACGGAGTTATACAACTCAAGATATACTTAAAAAACCTAAAAGGGCTCATACTCCAAATATGATCTCCTAACCGACCTCTCAATTACTTTAACGCTAACTTCCTCAATTTAACTCCAAAGGTTACAAATTTTTATGGAGAGAAATATATATGTCTTAGGAATCCAATGGTCTAAGAATTACTTCAATTGGAGGTCGGATGAGGGAGTTATGCCCAAACGAGTAACCCATGTTGACATCCTAAGTCAATTTGAACCTATCTTGGAGCGATCACCATAACTTTCGATTTAGAAATCAGATTGAGTTCATTTGTAGACCATTAGAAAGAAGACATCTAGATCTACAATTCGTATGAGGACCTCAAAATCATATTCGGCCTCTAACTGTGTCAAAAATCATCATCTTTACCGTAGATGTCTGTTAAATAGACATCCATGTCCGTTTAACGGACATGAATCGAGTGAAGGATGCCAAATGACCCGAAAATGTCTGTTAAACGGACATGCATGTCCGTTTAATGGACATTAACTGGAAAAGGGGTGTTTTTACACCAGAGAATGTCCGTTAAATGGACTTCCATAACCGTTTAATGGACATTGGGGCTCCCCAAAGTCCCCAATGCCTCTCCAAAGCCTCCAATCTTCAACCTAACATCATAAACACTTGCACACTTCACAAATTCACTCATTCTAAAGCCTAAACACTTCATAACACCTCCAACTCCAAGTGCAACTCACCAAGTTCTCAAATTTCAACTTAATTAGTTCATCAAAACCACGAATTTCAAACATTAATCATCAAAGCTATCATAAACACACAAGCCATATGAACAGCAAAATGAACCGTAACTGTATTCTTCCAATCCTCATAACTTCTTACTCCAAATCCCAAAAATTGCATATTATACCTCAATGGAAAGATAACAAGATGCTTTACAACTTTCATGAAGGATGCAAAAGTCAATTCCATCATTAAAAGAGGTAAAAACTCACTCAAATGTACTGCTCATATAACGACCAATGAAACAGTAAAATAGCGACATGAACAGTAACTGCAAACTTTCAAACCTTATAACTTCTTCATCTTAAGTCCAAAAGTGACAAATTAGATACCATTGGAAAGCTCTAAACATGTACTACAATTTTCAAGAAGACTACCAACCCAATTCAAGCTCTAAGAGGGTCTAAAACCTAAGCGAAGTTTCTGTCAAATTTTGCAAAAATTTGACAGCACCTCCTTTGAAAATTCAACTAACCAAACTTCAATCCAAACACCATCACCTGCATAAAACTCAATATTCACAATCTTCAATCTTTCAACTACCAAACCAAATCCAAAAATCCCACAACTACTCAAATGGCAGCAAACGCAAGCTTATATCTCTAATCATTCTCAATCCATAAAGCAATCCTCAACCTACTCTTTTTATCAATTCAAACCATACAATGTTGCATTTTTATAAAACATATGCAAATTACACGAATTACATTAAAACCCAACACTCTTGCATTTACATGAAAGTCAAAAGTTATTACAAAGCTTTAGAGGGCATTTTAGCCCGATTACATTTCAAAATATCAAAAGTTAAAGTACAAAGCAAATCAATTCTCCAAAATGCTAGCTAAAGCTTTGATTCCAAAAGATGACTTCAAAAGCAAAAATGGGTAGGAGTATGCCTCAATCCCGATATTGTAACTCGGGTTCTCGCTCATCACCTGTGGAGGAGAAATCGGGGGTGCGCTCGACGGCTCCGTGGGTAATAGCTTAATAATTAAGAATAAACATGCAAAATCCTTTAACAATTTATTTTCAAGCAATTGAACTAAAACCTCTTTGCCATAAAGAAATTCTCCATCAAATTCAATTTATCAAAAGCATTTACAAAAACAACATAACATACAAAAACAACTTAGATAAGCATATCACATAATCACATATAAGTTGGTTTGGGTGGATCCGAAACGGAACGTACTACACATTCCCGCGAAACGGTCATGTGTAGCCATGAACTTATGGGAGTCCGTGAGGAGCTCCAATGCCACTAGCGGATAGGCGGGAGAAGCCTATAATTAGACAGGTGCACCTGACTCTTATGGGACCACCACAAACCCAAAGAAAACATGCATATCACATAATTCAGAATTATTAGCCACAATGGCCCTTCTAAAAATTCACTTTCGCATAATCGTTGAAATCATATATTCGAATCCTTTTCTCGTGACAAAACATTGTACACATATTTTCACAAGATCTTTACATACAAAAGACATTTCATACAAGTTTAAATCATCACAAAGAGTAATTTATACAAACTTTATAAATCATTGGAAAGCATTAAAAGCATTTATTATAAGAACTTCAACATGCCTATTAACTCAATTATTAAGAAATCACCCACCTTAATTCCTTTAGCTTTGAGCTTGGTCAATTAGCCTTTCCTCTACTCCAATTGCCTCACTTCACCTTCATCAAACACAAAAATCCCATATTAACATGAGATGTCCAAAATTAGCCATTCTT
>JANPWT010582086.1:0-11762 GCA_024678245.1 Erythroxylum densum | reverse complement strand
ATTTAATTTTATAATATTAGTTTACATTTAAAAATACCATAATATTATGTTTTTGAACATAAAAAGTCACATCAAATTAATATTTTTAGTATATAACTACTATATATCATATCTGTGACATGTTATAATTATAGATATTTTAAATTTATTAAATAATAAAATTCATACATATTATATGAAAAAATACTAATATGATGTAGCTCGTTGCATTATTCGTATTAATAGAGAATTTTACGTTCGATTATTATTATTATTATTATTAATTAAAGTTATAAACTTAATGTTCGTAAAATTAAATATCTAAATCTAAATTCTTATAAGAATATTTAACGAAATGCTAAGAAATATAATATTTATGCCCTTATATATTTTTTAAAAATCATACCCACATGAATTATTTTATACATTAACAGCTAATACTAAATAGTTAATTTTACCAAACATCTTTAATAAATAATTGATGTTATTAGCTGGTCAAATCAACTGATATAATCAGCTATCAATTAGTTGTTAATAGAATCAGTTAATAGCTAATGCAATCTTTTGTTTGCCAAACAAGGCCTATATATGCCAAAATAATCTTGAATCAAACTTCGACTCACACACATTGATTTCTGATCATAAAATAAGCATCAATATGCCACCCACTTCCATATTTTATGCAAACTGTTCTCTTATCCAGGGATGATGACAGCTTACTGCCCGAGGGAAGACAAGATGCGAAAGTTTCAATCAAGCAGAAGAAACAATGTCTGAAGTTTTCTTCCTCTGCTTCTGCCTACGGTATTCATGTTGATGTTGATCTTTATAGAAGACATTAATGTGCTGTGTATGCATGCATGGACTTGGATTAATTTGCTGTAAAATGTTTTGTAGATCTGAGAAATTTGGATTTAGAGAAGGAGAAACAAGATGGATCATCTCCCAGGGGAGTTATAGAAGCCTGCCTAAAAGACTCGGGATCCGACTTAGTTTCACCTGAGAACAGCATCAAAGAATCAGTTCATCGTTCAAATTCAAGAACACATTCTAACTGGGCTAAATTCTTTAAATTATGGAAAAGGAAATCAATAAAACGATTAGCCTCCTTTGCTCCTCTCCCTGTGCCAAGCATGTCAAAGCGAAAAAGCAGTAGCACAAGGGAAAATCCAGTACTGAGAGAATTTTACCAATTCAAGTCTTCATTGGAGAGTTTCTCTTTTGCTGAGCTCGAAGTTGCAACCAACAAATTCAGCCATGGTGTGTCAATTGTCTAAAAACTCATCTCTACTATTCTAGAATTTGTGTATTTGTACTCTGATGCTGCAATCACTCCTCTTGTGGATGATTGATTATTGATTAATATGGTGCTTCGTTCATTGATTGATTTACTTGCAGAAAATATAATTGGAAAGGGTGGTTGTGCTGATGTTTACAAGGGTCACTTGGGAGGTGGAAAGCTGGTAGCAGTTAAGCGATTGACAAAAGGTGCTGCAGATGAAATGACAGCAGGCTTTCTATCTGAGTTGGGCATCATGGCTCATGTTGATCATCCTAATACAGCTAAGCTGCTTGGGTTCTGCGTTGATGGAGGGATGTACCTTATTTTTGAGTTGTCTCCATTTGGGAATCTAAGAACTGTTCTTCATGGTTTGTTCCTGGTTTGTCTTGTTTTCAACTTGAAATTTGAATATTATTTAATTTGGCAGTGACTTGGTTTTGTTGTGAATAACATTGTTAGGCTCGGAAATCCAACTTGGTTGGAGTAAGAGGTATAAAATTGCACTGGGGATAGCCGATGGACTTCTATATCTTCATGAGCATTGTCCAAAGCGAATCATTCATAGAGATATGAAGGCTGATAATATTCTATTAACAGAGAATTTTGAGCCTCAGGTATCTTTCAACTTGTGCTCGGGAACATTAAACATTAAAAGCATAAACAATAGTGGAAAACTTTTCTTCTGTAGGTTTTGCGCAAATTCTAAGTATGCAAGCTCTGATGTCCAGTCATTTCATTGTGAACTTGACATGTGAAACTTCTGTTCTCCATAATTATTAGGAAAATTTATAACCCCTCATTTTGGTACAACTAACATGCCATAAAGCAACCAGTGATCTTGCTTCTTGGCTTATGCAAGAAACAATATAACTATGATGTTTGACTTTCCTATTCCTTGAATATGCCACTTTATGAACTTTGTTTGAGTATAGTTTCAAATTACTAGAAGCATACATCAATTTCTCTAACAGAGCAATGTAAGGTTTCATAAATGTTCCACGCATATTTATTCTGAAATAGCAACTCCTTCAATATGCAGTGTGTAGATTCTGGAACCATCAGTCTACCAGCTTAGGGAAAAACCTGGGCCTCATTATGTCATGGATAGGCAATTGATATTATGATGTGACCATTTTGTCATTTAGGCTTTGAAATTATGAAGTTTAAAGTCCATAAACAGTTGCATTGTATGGTAGCATATACATAAATTTCCTCCTCATGGAAGTAGTATTCAGAATATTAAAAAGTTAAATAACTGATTACATGTGTTTCAGCAAGGAAGGAAAAAAGGTGAAAAATTGGTTGATGTGGAGCGTATTCTTGTACGTCTTTGACGTGAAAGATTTGTCATGTTTATTACTTGACTATTGAAGAGCGTAAAACAAAATTTTGGAGCTCAATAGTTTCTGGATTCACCTTGGTAGCAGATCATATACTTTATAAACAAGGCTAGACTTTTTCCTCGTAACATAGGAGTTGCTAAGAGTGAAATTCGAGAAAAATAGCCTACTGTATGGGAAATTACTTCAGGAAGTTATGAATGGCGATGGAACTATACAGATCTTAGTTGTGGTTTTATTCATTGTGTGACGCAGTCTGGAGCCACAGTATAAGCCTTGTGATAGGTACAGTTCCAAGGACAGAGCAGAAAACGCTTGGCTTTGTGACACTTCACAATCTTTAGTCGTAACAAGTGCTAGTTTCGTTCTTTTTGTTAAGATTATTAATTATTAAAAACTCGACATGTGCTCCTCACATTATCTTTCTCCTTCGATTTTTAAGTGAAATTCAAAATTATGCGTCAATTACCTGGTTTGAACATTGTATTGTATCACTTGTTGACCTGTTTTCCTTCATTACTGCCTGTTTGTATCGGTTTGTATGAAAGCAACTTGTTCAAATTGTTCACGTTTATGAGTTTCAGTACTTGAACTTAAATGCTAGTAGCAATCCATTCCTCGTGCTATTGACCATTAGATGGCTCATGTACGTTTAAGGAGTCTTCCAGTCATTGATTCACTTGTAATTACATTCAGATTTGTGATTTTGGGCTTGCAAAATGGCTTCCTAGACAGTGGACTCACCACAATGTATCAAAATTTGAGGGCACATTTGGGTTTGTAGTCTTCAAACTTGTCAGCTTAAAGTTAAAATGTAGCTCATGACTAACTTTTAGATGGTTTTTACATTTGCAGCTATTTTGCACCCGAATACTTCATGCATGGAATAGTTGATGAGAAAACAGACGTATATTCGTTTGGAGTTATACTTTTGGAACTCATAACTGGACATCCAGCTGTGGATCACTTGCATCAAAGTGTGGTGATATGGGTAACTTCACTTTTTTCACACGTTCAATGTGTCATCATGAAGGATATGCCAATAGCTAGCTATGACCATGAATTTAATCTTTATTATCTTCTGTTTCTCATTTTCAGGCTAAGCCTTTGCTTGATGACAATAATATTAAAGAGCTCGTCGATCCTTCTCTTGGTGATAACTATGATCCCGAAGAAATTGATCGAGTGGTTTTGACAGCATCATTGTGTGTTGAACAGTCACCCATCTTACGTCCTCGAATGAATCAGGTGAGCAGATGACATTACCTACAACTTTACTACTCACCAGTAAACAAATGCTACATTCAAGTCTATTTCAAGACATGATGGGAACCCAAGGAAAGGATGGCATTATATAGAAATTGGTATAGTTAATATGGCCATGTCCGTTTTGATATTATTCCTATAAGGTAATGACTTTATGGCATTGTGATATGCTGAGTATAGGATAATGAGTAGAGGGTATGTTTTCTGAAAGGATTCAGAACCATAATTTAGTGTCAAATTTTGACTTACAGCTATGTTTCTCTACCATCTATATTCAACAAACGACCATACAGTATGAGAAAATACCTTAATTTTCTCATCTAATTTGGTTCACTGCATTTAGCATTAGAGCGAGCCAGAGCTTGCTTGCTCCTTAAGGAGTCTGTTTCTTCTTCTTTTACTTTTCTGGGGTTGGCTTTATGGGAGTGGATTATGCTCTTCAACATATTATTCCTTTTGACCTCTTCTTTTAGCTGATGGGGGGATTATTCGCTGTTGTTCCTTAGATAATTTACCAGTGCACTTAGTGTATTAGCTGTATTCAGACATGGAAGAGATGCTAGGATGCAGACACAGATTGGGAAGTTTAAAAGATGGTATTTTGCAGGTGGTGATACTGCTAAGAGGTGATGAGTATGCTGCTGAGTGTGCAAAACAATGTGAAAGGCGGGCCTTTCAAAGAACTTACTCAGAAGAGCTCTTGGACGTGCAAGAGTACAACTCAACTAGGTACCTAAATGATATCAATCGACTGAAGGTGATTGCTTTGGAAACCTGAAAGTGGCTTAAAGAAAGTACAGTAGTTTCAATGGCTTCCTGTAGGCTTTTGCAGTATAAAGAAATATAAACTTGAAATTCCATGTAAAACGGTGCCAAGTGAGTCAGTTTTCTTGTGTGCCAAAAGCATCAAGTTTATGCTTTCATTGTTGAAGTCATAACGTGACCATTGTTGAAGTCATGCGTCCCTTGGCCTTGGGTTTTAATTGTTATCTTGGATTGTTCGGTGCCTCTTAGTTTCTAATAAATTACAATTACTCTGAGATGAAATGACATGGATCCCTATAAGTTAGTAAATATAGGGATATTAAATGGGGAAACGAAAAGGGTCTTGATTGTTGCACAAGTTAAATGGAATTGTTGGTGAAAAAGGAGGACTACAGAATTCGTTTGAATTGCTTTAACTGCTGTGGTTTATGCAATTAATATTAATTAGGCCTTGTTAGCTTAATCAATTCATCCTTAATTCCATATATATATACATAGCAATTCCATTCTACGAAAGGACAGCTCACTCGTGCAGTTTTGAATTTCCATGTGATCAGGTTTAACTGATTTCAAATACTTCATTTTCCTCTACACGAAAACACAATACAAAAGCAACGACCCGTCTTTCTCTCTAGTGGTCAAACCACCACCAAACGCCAACCATCTTCCCCATTTCTCTCATCATAAACATCTGTATTCTTCATGATATCGGCTATCGCTGGTGGTCCACACTTGTAAAGTCTCTCTTGTCACTGCCGCCCTTTGTAAATTCATTTGATTGATTATGAAGAGTAGCGGCAACAATAATAGTAACAACATAAACGGAAATAGCAACGCTAATGGTCTTGTTCCAAATTCTTTGAAATTCATTTCCTCTTGTATTCAAACCGCCTCCTTCGGCGTCCGCTCCGCCGCATCTTCTGTTGCTGCCTCCATCTCCCGCGACAACAAAGACCAGGTTAGAGCTCTTCTTAATTTTTTTTTCAGTTGAAGTTTTTATTTGGATATTTTAGAATTTTTGTGTTTCTCTTTTAGTTTTTAATTCTGGTCAGTTGCTGAGGAAGTTAAAATTTAGGTGGCATCATTTCGAGTTGGGGCATTAAGGTACTTGTTATTGTCAATAATTTAGCTTTATTTTCTGAATTCTGGACTTCTTTTTCTTTTCTACTTTGGGTTACTTAATGACACGATTGAAACTGAAAGGGAGAGTTACTGAATTTAGATGCTTGATGTTGCTTATTTGATTGAAAGCGGAAAACTACTTTGGCAACTGGTTGGTTAGTATCTTGGCATTGTTAATTTGCTATAAGTGCGGGAATATAATTCCATTCTTTGTTAAGCAAGAACATGATTTTTGGGTTTATTTTATTGCTCTTTTCCAAATTTGAGAGGTACCAGTAAGGTTGCACCACCATTTTAATTCTTACAGTCATCCAAAATTTGTTTGTGCTAACTATTGGAGCATCCATCATGGAGCTGATGTGGAAGATCTACTTCCGATGAACATTTGAAGGTGTCCGCCAATTGTTTTTATTCCTTAGAATTATTTATGATGAGTCTATTAGGATTCATTTTAGGAGGCATCTTTATTTTGCTGCTTTGGTTTCCATCGTGTAAGCTTGACATATGTTGTTTCGACGGAGCAGCTACTGTGGGCTTCCTTTGGCAAACTAGAGCTTCTTCCTTCATCCTTCAGACATGTTCTCTTGCTTGGTTACTACAATGGCTTTCAAGTTATTGACGTCCAAGATGCCTCTAATGTTACTGAGCTTGTTTCGAGGCGTGATGATCCAGTTACATTCTTACAGATGCAGCCTCTCCCTGCAAAGTGTGAGGGTTGTGAAGGGTTCAGAGCATCACATCCTATTCTTGTGGTTGTTGCTTGTGATGAACCGCAGAGCACAAGTTCAACACTTGGTGGGAAAGATGGTTTCCCTAGAGATGGCTATAATGAATCTCAAGCAGGAATTCTTGCGATCGCTCCTACTATTGTTAGATTTTACTCACTAAGATCTCACAATTATGTTCATGTCCTTAGATTCCGTTCAGCTGTGTACATGGTAAGATGCAGTCCACAAATAGTGGCCATCGGTCTTGCAACACAGGTAAAGCAGTCTCAGTTTTTATATCTGCAAAATCATCCATATATATAGGTGTTATTTCAAAATTTATGCTGTCTAAACTTGTCTGGTGTCCTCTGATTTTGCCGGCAGATATATTGTTTTGATGCCTTGACGCTGGAGAATAAGTTAAGTGTTCTCACTTATCCTGTCCCTCAGTTGGGAAGTCAAGGAATGGTTGGGGTCAACTTGGGCTATGGTCCAATGGCTGTGGGGCCCAGATGGCTGGCTTATGCTTCAGACAATCTGATAGTTCCGAATACAGGGCGATTAAGTCCTCAAAATCTTACTCCTCTTGGTGTCAGTCCATCAACTCCACCAGGCAGTGGGAACCTGATGGCTCGATATGCCATGGGATCCAGTAAGCAGTTAGCTACTGGGTTAATCAACTTGGGAGACATGGGGTTCAAGACTTTGTCTAGATACTATCAAGATTTAATGCCTGATGGTTTTGGTTCTCCTACATCTTTGACTTCAAGCTGGAAAGTTGGTCGGAGTGCAACACATTCAACTGAATTAGATACTGCTGGAATGGTTGGTTTGAAAAACTGCAAACTAGACTTTTAGTTGTAGCTTAAAGTTTGCCTGGCAATAAAATGGAATTTAATCACTCATGCTGGCTTATTTTAGACATTTTTATCTGTTCTCCATTGATCACAACAGTGGGGGAGCAAGTCAAAATCGAAAAAGTCACATTGTGTTTTGGGGATAATCAGGCTCTTCTTCATTAAATCTTTTAGTTAAACTTGTTTCCTGAGCAATTTTTTTCAGATTCTTGTGGCTTTAGTCCAGCTACAATATATATCATCTAATTCCCTTTAGTCATGGTTAAGTTCAGGAATACTTTGCATCTTACCTGCTGCAGGTTGTTGTGAAAGATTTTACTTCCAGAGCTGTTGTATCACAATTTAGAGCTCATAGTAGTCCAATTTCTGCTCTATGTTTTGATCCAAGTGGTACTCTTCTGGTTACCGCTTCAATTCATGGCCACAATATAAATATCTTTCGGATTATGTTGTCAAAATGCCCAAGTGGATCGGGAAATGAGAGTTATGATTGGAATGCCTCTCATGTGCACCTGTACAAGCTCCATCGTGGAATTACATCAGCTGTACGTATTTCCCCTGTTTTTAGGATTAATTTTTTTCTCATGTTTATGAAGATCGTTTATTATCTCTGTTTGTTGCAGGTAATACAAGACATTTGCTTTAGTCATTATAGTCAGTGGATTGCCATTGTTTCATCCAGGGGTACTTGTCATATTTTTGTCCTATCCCCCTTTGGAGGTGGGAACATTCTTCAAATACAGAATTCCCATGCTGATGGGCCAATCTTTGCACCAGTTTTATCTTTACCATGGTGGTCTACTCCATCATTCCTGGCAAACCAACAATCTCTTTCTTCATCACCTCCTTCACTTGTCACCCTCTCTGTGGTGAGCAGAATAAAAAATAATAACTCTGGTTGGCTCAACACTGTTAGCAATGCTGCATCGTCTGCAGCAGGAAAACTTTCAGTTCCATCTGGGGCTATAGCTGCTATTTTCCATAGCTGTGTACCTCATGATTTGAATCCTACTCATTCGAAAAGAATTCATTCTTTGGAGCACCTCTTGGTTTACTCTCCTTCTGGACATGTTGTCCAATACAAATTGACGTCATCATTGGGGGTTGAGTCTAGTGAAAGTGCTTCGGAAACTGGGCCAGGCTCATCTATTCACAGACAAGATGAGTTACAAGTGAATGTTGAATATGTTCAATGGTGGGATGTCTGCCGAAGGGAGCATTGGCCAGAAAGGGAAGAATGCATTTCTGGGGTTACTCTTGGTCGACAGGAAAGTTTTGACGCAGCCATGTTCACATCCAACTGTGAAGATAATGATATTCAACAAGTGAAGTTGTTAAAGTCCTGAACCATCTCACTTTTATCTCTCCAATGCAAAAGTGCGGATGAGTTCCTGGAGGATGCCAATTTGGCATAAACAAAAGATGTACTTTTATGAGATGAATCCTTCTGGGGCTAGTAATCGGACTGCTACTGAAGATCTTTCTGGTGTAGAGATTGAAATAGCGAAGGTTCATGTTCAAGAGATTGAAATTAGGAGGAAGGATTTATTACCAGTTTTTGACCGTTCTCATAGAGCTCCTTCGAATTGGACTGATAGGAGCATTGCTGGGGAGAGAAATTCAAGGTCATCTTCTGGGTCTCTTGGAGTTAAGAAGTCAGAAAGTGCAGCTATTTCTGACTCCAAACTGATCTCTCAGTGCTCTCTTGCAAGCACAGGATTGCAACTAAAGTTCTGTCCACCCTTTATCCAATCTAGTAATCATACTTTTGGGGAAGTGATGGATTTATTGGATAAAGGCAGTACGGTAACATATCAGCTCGAGTTACTGGATTCCACTCGGATTCATTGGATGTTCCTTCTTTTGTTGTTTACAAACTGTGTTGAACACGTGGCGCAACAAGTAACTCCCTTAATTCTTGTTGATTCTGAAGCTTCTTACGTGCTACAACCGATGTCAATACTTGTGAAACTTATGCTGCAGCATGCTACTTTCGTGATGAAGCAGTGGCTGATTCCATGGGATTGGTGCTACTCTCTTGCCTTCAACCTTGAGGACAAGGTTGTCTTAAAGGGGGGAGTAATGTTATGAATAGGGCCGAAAGCCCATTGATCGAGCTGAGCCGAGTGAACCGAGCAACCACTTGCTTTATAGTTAGAGGAAATTAGCAGAATCGGTAATCGAAATTGTTAAGCAAATGGAAGTCTCCTTCTTATCCCCAGTTCTCTCTATTTCTCTTCTCATCTAATTCCCGTGTTTCCCTTTTCTTCTTCTTCTTCTTAAGTTCATTTTCAATTTCCAGAATATGTAAACATTGTTTCTATTTCCAGAAATACAACCTTGAACATTGCTTATGTTTGTTACTGATTCATTGCCTTTGGAATAACGGTTCACAACAATGGTGCTTTCATTGAACTCTCCACAGATGGGAGAGCCGGTGATCCGATCCGACGCCGACACTCTGTCCTCCCATTTCGATGATCAAACGCGTCTGGCACCAGTGAAGATGGCTCGGTTTTCAGGCTACGATCCAGATCGGTGGATACTCCAGGCGAAGCACTACTTCGATTTCTACCAGATTCGTGACGATGATCGAGTTACCATTAGCTCGTTTTATTTTACTGGGGAGGCAGCCTATTGGTTTGACTGGATGTTGCGAAATCATCAGCTCTCTAGTTGGCAGGCGTTTCAGACGGCACTCTTGCAACGGTTTCGAGTTCAACATCAACACCCAATTGATCTTGACACCATCGCGGATACTGTTAAGCCCATAGCGGCGTCGACATCCGCGATACATCATACGGTTGCAGCGATTACACTTCTTCTCCACCAGCTCTTGGATCTCCTCCCTGCTCTTGGAGACAAGACTGGACCTGCACTCACCGCTGATGAAGATGAAGCTGTGGAATCACCAGTCCTTGATGAACCCGTGGTGTTCGATCAAATGCCAGAGTGAATGGGAGCCGTCACACCAGCAAGTTTGGAGGGTGTTTACGGTCTGGTTGCTACAGACGAGGTGTTCGATGAAATGCCGACGTTAAAAATCACTGCAACTGATCGCAACCTGGATGTGAAATGGGTGACTGTGCGTGGGTTACTTGATGCTCTTGTTCCAAATGACAAAATATCTCTTGGACTTCAGCCGACGGATGGGCTATTCACTATCAATTATATGGATTTCATATGCTTGAATTTCTCTGCTCTTGACTCACAAGAGCAGCTAACGACCAATTCTCGTGACTTGATTGCTGCGTCTACTCTTCCTGTGGCTCTCAGAGGTTTCGATCCAGGAGGACATCAAGATGAAGTCGAAGTTGAAGTATATAAGTTGTTACTAATTCAGGCTTTGGTCCAATCTAAGTATTTTGATCCTGGCATTTACGTTGTTGCTGCACCACTTTTGCTTGAATGTCAATTACAAATCCTTTCTGATCCAAGCAATGTTATACTATGGTCATTTGAGCTCCACCTTGGTAAGCCTATGGCTGCAGTGAGTTCCATGACTACGAAGAAACACTTTACTATTGGGGATTTTTCGTATCTATCAAGACAGCTTGTCATATTACCCAAGGTTGATTCAGTGTTGCTAACAGTTCCAGTTTTTGGGTCTTTCCCAGTGCCTTTGTTTTTATTACCACTAGCTCACTCTGATGAGTTCAATGGACTCAAGCATTTGCAACGACTCACTGTGCTAGCTAAGTTTTTCAGGTTGCAATTAGTTTCTAGCCCGCAATCTACTGATGTAATTTTTGCTGACGAGTTTGATCTGTTGTTGCATCATTTGGAGGATGTTTCTACGGGTTCCGTTCGCGATCTTATGTCTTGGTACTTCAAAGCCTTTGGTGACAATGCTCCATGGACAATCCCTGATAAAGTTATAGATCTGCGCATTCGGCAACTTATCGAGTACGGATGCAAGGCTATGCGTTGGCTTTTTGCTTCCAAGATAACAGACGGGGCTCACTTTGTTACACGACAAGCCATGCTTAAGAACTGTACAAGAGACGATGTTGAACAAACTCAACCAACCTGTTGCAAAGACATTCACTCTGATCTTCTCAACAACATTTCTAATTTGGGTGTCTTGTTGCTTCATTCAAGAGAAGGGGAAGTGATGGATTTCATGGCTAAACGCAGTACGCAGTGGCTGATTCCATGGGATTGGTGCTACTCTCTTGCCTTCAACCTTGAGGACAAGGTTGTCTTAAAGGGGGGAGTAATGTTATGAATAGGGCCGAAAGCCCATTGATCGAGCTGAGCCGAGTGAACCGAGCAACCACTTGCTTTATAGTTAGAGGAAATTAGCAGAATCGGTAATCGAAATTGTTAAGCAAATGGAAGTCTCCTTCTTATCCCCAGTTCTCTCTATTTCTCTTCTCATCTAATTCCCGTGTTTCCCTTTTCTTCTTCTTCTTCTTAAGTTCATTTTCAATTTCCAGAATAT
>JANPWT010581676.1:0-11765 GCA_024678245.1 Erythroxylum densum | reverse complement strand
CACCACAAAATTATGATCAATTGGTAACCAAGGATGTTTTGTAACCACTATACTCTCCCCATTCCCAACCCTCCACCGCACTCCCTGTTTCAAAACCCCAATTGAAGCATGAATACTCCTCCAGATGTAACTAGGAGACCGCCCCAGAGATGCCTCCAAAAAATCCCTATTATGGAAATATTTTTCTTTGAAGATCTTAGCAAAAAGAGTATTGGGTTCTGTCATAAGACGCCACCCTTGTTTTGCTAAAATGGCCAAATTGAAACAATGGAGATCACGAAAGCCCATACCACCCGATTTCTTCCCACCACACATCCTATCCCAAGCTAACCAGTGGACACTTCTCCTCCCATCCGCTTTATCTCCCCACCAATATTTATTCATCCGCTTCTACAAAGCATCACAAATAGTAACAGGGATTTTGAACACACTCATACAATAAAAATGAATGGGTTGGGCAACTGATTTAATAAGAACTATTTGGTTTAATATTTACCCAAAGTTTGATATTTTGTTACACGAATTAATTCGAACCGGGCCGGGTAATCGGGCCGACCCGAATAATGCTCACCCCTATTGTTTTCTAGAACTCCAAAAATTAAAGAGGAGCTAAAGAAATGCAATAATCAGATGTAAATTGACGATCATCAGCACACCCAACCTAATCAGCATCAGAGTAAGCAGTGATAGCTAAGGTAAAACATTTGGTTAAATGTAGGCCAGGGGATGAGGCAGAGCGAAGATATCAAATAATGTGTTTAACTTCGATCTAGTGAACATTAGTAGGACAATGTAAGAATTGTAAAACTTTGCTAACAAAAAATTAGATATCAAGTCTGCTTAGACAAGGGTAGTGAATGGCCCAATAATTCTATAGTATTCAGTAGGATTAGAAAGAGAAAGGCTCTGATTTTGGGAAAGTGGTAGAGAGCAGTAACGTGTGTGGAGATAGGTTTAGAAGAGCCAAGATAAGTGCATTGAAGGAGGTCACGAGTGTATCTAGATTGTACGAGAAGATAACCAGTTGATGTAAATATGGCTTTGATGCCAAGAAAGTAATGAAGAGGTCCTATATCTTTTATGGTGAAAATAGAGTGAAAAGCGTCAATGATGGTTTGAATAAATTATTGTGAAGAACCAGTCACGAAGATATCATCTACATAAATATGGAGAAATTTGTGTGACCTAATGTGGAGTGAATAAAAAGAGATGTATTAGCTTTGGAGGAAGTGAACCCAAGGTTAGCAAGTTTGTAACTTAGGTGATGAAACCAAACTCTAGGAACTTGCTTAAGACCATAAAGAGCTTTGTGTCGATAACACACATAATGAGGATGATGAGGATCTATAAAACCAGGTGATTGTTACATTAAAAAATTCTTGTAAATGGCTATAAAGAAAAGCATTATCAATGCCAAGTTGATGAACGAACCAGTTTTTAGCTAATGCAAGTGTAAGAATGAGGAAAATGGTAATTGGTTTAATAACTCATCTAAATGTGTCAGTATAATCAAGACCGACTGATTAATGATAGCCTTTAGCTATCAAACAAGCTTTATAGCTGTCTAGGGAACCATTAGGATTAAGCTTTGTATTAAATACCCACTTACAACTGACAACATTTACACCTGGAGAAAAAAGGGTGGTGGGTTAAGATACCAAGTATTGTTGTGACAAAGAGATTTGAACTCATCAAGCATGACTTATTGCCAGTGAGGAAATTTGTTTGTTAGTGAAAAAAAGTAAGGTCTGGATCAAAGAGGCATAGGAACAATGGTGTTGTAAGTGATATAGTCAAGAAAAGATTTTAAAGGTTGAGTGTTGTCCTGAGTATGAGAGACCATTGGATTAGAAGAGGAAGATGATGGTTTGGGAACAAGTGAAATAGGCAGGGAAGAGGGTACAAGAGGTATAGGTAAGGCAGAAGTAGTTGATATTCATGAGACTGGAGAACTAGATAGTGGTGGAGGAGCAACTGATGATTGAATTTGTAATGGTAAAGATAGAGAAATGGTAGAAGAGGAAGAGGAGTGTGGACTGTAGGAAATTGATTTTCAAGAAATCAAACATGTAGGAAAAGATAAATTTTATTTATGGAGGGATCAAAACAATGAATTCAAATCATATGTGAATGCTATATATATGAGACTCATATTCATTTTTATATTATTGTGATTGTGTCCTTTTTTAGAATCCTGTCTCACCGAGTTCTTTCATACCGTTCCTTATCTATTGCAGATACAGGGATTATTGATCACAGGGAGCCTTAGGCTCTAACCACATATGTTTAAGCTTTAAGCTCTTTTCAGTACCAGTTTCAGTCAGTAGCAACATTAGTCACAATTGCCTTTATATTACTTGTATTGAAATGAAATGCATGCCACAATTCATTCAATACAATCAATCACTTTCATTCACATTATCTCAATCAATACAGTCAGTAATAACATTTAGTCACTTTTAGTTGATAATCATTTGGGTAGTCTCGTTCACATACAAGTAGCACTTCTAATAATATTCACATGCATTAAACGCCTCAAACAAGTATTGTTCGAAATTCAGTACATATTCATCATAAATCAAATTCAATTCAGCAATATCAGATCAAATTTCCCTTAAGCCTATTGTCTTGATGTTCCGGTAATATCAGGATGTGGTCGCGCTAATTGCTCTCCTATATACATTAAAACAATTTCACATTACAGTACTGCTTATGTAATTAAGTAAATAGATGTATGATTGTGCCATGTATCATGCATGTACAGTGACAAATTCTCGGGTATATTTCTGTAACAAATTGATGTATTCCAATAGTGCCAAAATTCACACACTCATTCACTATTCTAGCTTTTATTGAAAGCATCCCATTCGGGTCAACTTTACATAATCAATAAAATCATGAAAATGATGTATTTTTGTAATACTTTCTTTTAAACAATTGTTCCTCTGTGTCTTAAATTTCTAATGAAACTAAAATCATTCAATTTGGTTCATTATTCTATGAGTTATGCTCATAATACCACAGATTGAGTACATTTGAAAATTTGGCCAGAGCATGATCATGCATTCAAGTTTTACAAATCATATATCTCAATTCCAGTATCCAAAAATTACAAACTTTATACAAATCGAAAGCTAAGAGAATAAGCTATAATTTTGTGAAAACAACTTTTACTGATTTGACCTACATCATTATAGTTTATTCGATAATAACAAGACATGATTTATGTCATTGGTAGTACTATAGCTTAAGTCAAGACTCATGTTCAAGCTAAATTTCAAGACCTTTAACGACAAAATTCAAATTCAATTTCTTCGTCACATTGTAATCAAATGTTTATAGTTTATTTTGAATTAAAAATCATCTCAGGCGGATCTTCGAAGGAGACTGTTGGAGTTTGATGTGGGAGATAAGGTTCTGTTGAAACTAACCCTGCAAATTTGGAAGAAGATCTCAAGAAAGCAAGTACATAGTGGATTGGTGCCGAAGTACGATGGATCATTTGAAGTGCTACATAAAGTGGGGAATGTGGCGTACCGATTAAAGTTACCTGAATGGTTAAGGTACACCCTAATTTTCATGTTAGTTTTCTCAAGCCTTGCTATGAAGATGCATTAGATCCGAATAGGAGTCAGGTAAAGCGTGCACCACTGACTGTGAGAAAATAGTTCGAGGATCAAGTGGAGAAGATCCTAGACCACTAGACCATGGGTCAACATAAGAAGAACCGATGGATTGAGTTCTTAATCCAGTGGAAGGGTAAACCTATCGCAGAAGCTATGTGGGAGAAAGATACAACCTTGTGGCAGTTCGAGGTCAGGTGAACACCTACCTTCAGACTAATTCAATCAGGGTATCGAATCTATCTGGTGGGGGTGGTTTGTTAGACCCCTAAGTTCCGGAGCATTTCTTAGTGACCTTCATGAGGAGCCTTAGGAAGGAGGTTAGATGAATTCACATATGAGGGAGGCTTGTGAAAATACTAAGGCAAACATAGGCGAGTGAGATCAGACTTGATGGAAATTTTGGTAGAGCATCAGACCTTGTGGAGATTGACTCAACCTAGGCTAAGGTCTTGACGGACTAAGGACTTAGCCCATGCTCGGATGAATGGACCACAACTAATGGACTTGTTGTGGGAGCATTGAATCAGGTCAATTTGCTATTGGGTTTCTGCAAGATCACATCGCATTATTAATAGATAGAGATCATGGGGAGATCTTGGATAACGTGGCGACGACTCAGAGTTTGAGTTGTAGTGGAACTGAACGTCTAAAGACAGTAGAGTTCTTTGAGGACAAGGATGTTAATTTCCGAGTTGAATGTAAACTCTATCTTGTTGTTATCTTATCTTATCAGTTAGAGTCCTATTTAGATGGAGGTGTCGTATAATTGGTCTACGTGATGTGATTTGATAGGGATAGACATAATCTAGCACAATCTTAGGTAGTTTAAATTGAGTAGGATTCTGAATGTAACTTGGAAGGCAAGTTAGGATGCCTATATATACCTCATTTGAGCTTTGCTCTTCTCATTCCATCAGAGAGAGCATTCTTTGTATTCTTTTAAGGGAAAGTACATAAAGTTGGTTTTATACCGTATCTCTATGCATTCTTGTTGCCTTTGTTCTTATTGTTCTTATAAGCATTGTTTCTATGAGAGTGTCGTGAGGTAAACACTTCGAGGGTTAGGAAAGGCTGGGTCTTGTTTTAACGAATCTAAGCGAGACTGTCGTGCAAAGGGTGTGAGCGAGAAACTTCGATTGAAAGTTTGAGTTCCGAGAATACCTTTATAACACTAGCTATCATCAAAATCATTTACACAACATCCAAAAAACTTAAATACAACTTACTTGATGTTTCAGCAAAATTTCCAGTAGTGATGAGTAGACCAAATACACAAAATGAACAACTTGATGTTCGGTGATGGATGATTTAGAAGATTGTTTTGGTGATAGGCACTTTTGGTGAAGCAATGAGAGAATGAGAGAAAGAGCTATAAAAATTTTCTGCTCAACACCTAACTATGTGGGTTAATATCACATTGACATATGTCATCCATACATGTGTGCTATTTGTCAAACATTTAAAGCTGCCAAATGTCACAATACAATTGGTCCATTATTTCAATATTTTTCTTAGTCTAAAATACCCCAAAATTTTAAAAATTGTCTAAAATTTACCAAAATTTTCAAAATAATACTAATAATCTTCAAATAAATTTTTAATGTAGATAAGTCACAATTCACATTTTAATCAATCAATGATACCTGAAAAATATTAATAAATGCATGTACAATTATTTTAATGTATCAAAAATAAATATTCACATGTGTGTGAATATACAATGATGCATGAGCATGCAATATACTTCTAATTTCTCACAATACACTCAATTCACTATTCTAGGGTCTAGCCCCAAACATAGGATGTTACAATAAAGGATACAAATGTTTTGATCCCTCCATAAATAAAACTTATGTTTCCCTACATGTTTGATTTCTTGAAAATCAAATTCCTACACTCTACACTCCTCTTCCTCTTCTACCATTTTCTCTATCTTTACCATTACAAAGTCAATCATCAGTTGCTCCTTCATCACTGTCTAGTTCTCCAGTCTCATGAATATCAAGTACTTCTGCCTTACCTATAGCTCTTGTACCCTTGTTAATAGGCATTTTATATTGATTTTATATACGTAATTGCTAAACTTTTGTTCATTTAATGTTTGAATTGCACTAAATTAAGATTTATTTGTTTTAATTTTAGGCACATATTAGATTTGGATAATGAGAGCAAAAAATCAAAAATTGGGAGCTCTTTACACCTAACAAAACAAGACAACATTTAAGTTTGGCTTGGCAAAAAAAAAAGGCACGAAGCTAGCTAGTGGTGGAGGAGAGAAGCTTTTAAAAAGCTTAAAAGACCTAGGGAGCTAGAGACATATAACATAGGGAGAAGCTTTTAAAAGTTAGTGGCACAAATAGAGAGGAGTTGATGGGATTAAATGAGACAAAAAAAGAAAGAAGGTGGCGGCGGCAAGGAGAGAGCAACAACATGAGTGTGTTTATTTGATAAAAGAGGACAGCTGGAAAACATTGAAGAGGGTGAGACAAAAAAAGAAAGCAAGTGGCGACAACATAAAAGAAAAAAGAACGAAAAAAAAACAGGGAGTGTTGTGCGTGAACTGCTGGCGGCAAAAAGAGTGAGGAACAGCGTGGTGTGCATGAAAGGTGGACAAAAAATTCTCCTAAATTGACATAGAAAAGTGCAACTGTGGCACAATCAAAGGAAGGAGGCAGCCCCACTTAAAACTTATACTCTCCACTAGCTGATTCAAAAAAAATTTCAGACACTCCATTGATTCATAGCACTCACGTTACACCATCACTTAACACACTGACTCACAGACACACTCCTCTCAACTCATATTGCACCATCACTTAACACACTCACTCACGGACACACTCCTCTCCATTTATGATACACATCAGTCAACACTCTCCAAACACATGTTGCAGCTGGTGGTATAGGAAATAACGTTGAGATGGTAGCAAGGAACGTGGCAGCTGGTGGAGAAAAGAAACGTTGAAGCAGATGAAGAAAAGAAATGTTGAAGCAGCTGGAGGGATAATACGTGTTGAAGCTAGTTGAAGCATCCACGTTGAGGCATCTACGTTGAAGGTAGTGGTGGCACAACCTAGCAGTCTCTACTCTATTCACCAATGCAGGATGCAATATCCCTCATCCAACAACACAACAATGCAACCCTCCTTCAATATAAGCAGTCTCTATTCACGCAAGCGACTAAAGAAGACAGCGACTTAGCCAAGGCTCTTCGATCCCAGCTGTTACTGAGTTTTAATTTATTTTTATTCCTTATTTATTTTAATTGTGTGGATTTAATCAATGTAACCATATACTATGACTATGATTTCTGTTACATTAATGAATATGTGTAAGTTTTTTTCGATTAAGGTTAAGATTCGTATTGGATTATGATAATTTTTGTGGTATTGATTTTTGCTTGACTGAATGCATATTTAGTCCTAATTTAGTTTGATCAACTAGATTAAGGCCTTAGATGATTGAATGCCATAACCAATGAGATTTAATTTGTCGGAAAATTAATTAAGCAACATACTTGAGACTAAAGTGTAAACCAACCTTAGGATCTTATATGAAGATACCTAGGATTAACGAACTTCATTTTAGGCTTCTTGTATTGAACAATTTTTATTCCGAATTATCTATAAACCAAGTGGGTGACTCGGATTTAGAAGAAAAGGGAATCCCTATGAACATTGGGTTCGACTTGTTTAAGTGAAGTAATTCCTAGATCAATCCACTATTACAATTTTTGGTGTCCAATCCAATTGAAATCCAATACGTTAACCGATTTCTATCATTTGATTAAATCTAGTCGTTTTTTAATTCATACCTTGCATTTTTCATATTTCCTTGATTTGCTTACTTTATTTTATTTTATTTTCAAATCAATCAATTCTTGATCATCCGAGTAATTTTTTATTGTTTAATTTAATTATCTTACGTGTTGGAATTCTCTTGGGTATGATATTCGGTTCTTACCGTTTTATATTACTTATCGATGGGGCACACTTGCCTTTAGTTGGTCTAGATATAATTCAATTTATATATATTTTTTGTTTGTTTAGACTGCAACAGACATATCAATGTCAATTCGAAGGTGACATCGATGCTAACAACCCAGGTCAATGTCGCCTTCAAACTGGCATCGGGATGTTTGACCCTTCATAGGTTTCTCCTAAAAAAATGCTTTAGCCCCATATTATAACCCAATCGAAACCCTCCTATTATGCTCTTATGCCTCCCTCTATTCTCTTTGTAACCTACCACTATTGTTATGTGATTTAGTGAATTATTTGTTGGTCTAAGCATACCATTCACGCCCTCTTTTAAAACCCCACGCTTCTACTATGTCTATGTTTTATGTCTTGCATGAAACACAAACGTATGTGTTGTGTTAAATGCATGTGCTTGTGTTTAACGCAAACTTTTCCTAATTCACTACATTGTCATTTTCTTCTTGGCTATTATTGTGTTGCACGTCATTTTGGTCCTGCTTGGGCAGATGTTCTCCTAGCACTGCATGCATTTTGTTTTAGTCTTTTAATCCACTTATTGACATGTTTTTCTTCCATCTTACTGACGTTTCATGCTTTTTCTTTCAACTGCTTTGTCTTCATTTAATTCCATAAAACACTTTGCATGGGCTTGCATGCTACATACACAAGAGCAACTTTGATTAATTTGTGTTTCTATTTTTCTTATCTTCTTTTTGTCTTATAATTTTCTTTTTCTTTCTCTACAAAGACAAGTGAACATTAATCTTCGAAAAATGGCCAAAATATAGATTTTTTGACTCACTTTTTCTTCTTTGCTTTTGAATTGTGCCTAAATTCACATGAGTCAAAGTGAGTATCTTAAGCAATTTAATATCATTAATCGCTAAGTGTTATGAAATAATTAAACAATCAATTAAGCACACATCAATACCTTGAAACTTAATGGTGTCTTAACTTATGCGATCAAGTTAAGGTTATTGCCTTTTTCAGTAAATGACAAGGTGAGAGTAAGGTTACAAACTTTGTTAGTAGGGTCTATCACCATTTTGGATCAACTATCCAAAAATTTTCTTGTGAAGTACATCCCCTAGGAAAAACCAACAAGTTTAGAAATAAAATTACAAATTTTTTCTAAAGAGAAGGTGAATCTCTTTATGAA
This sequence comes from Erythroxylum densum, assembly GCA_024678245.1. Taxonomy (NCBI): domain Eukaryota; kingdom Viridiplantae; phylum Streptophyta; class Magnoliopsida; order Malpighiales; family Erythroxylaceae; genus Erythroxylum; species Erythroxylum densum. Next base: position 3,000 of record JANPWT010581676.1, on the reverse strand, counting down.
ACTTCAGAAAGGTAAAAGAAACTATTGACATTCATATGAGAAGTGTTGTTTAGAAATTTTACAATAAGATGACCAAAATACCAAGATTTTAATGGACAATGTTATTGTTGGTTCTTTGATGAAAAAGACTATAGATGGAGCATACAATTTGATTAAGAACATGGCTCAAAATTAGTATTAATGGTCAACTGAAAAAGTCATTCTGAAAAAGGCTCTAGGTAAGAATGATGTTCATTGTTTACATCTTCTTATTCCTAATGTTGTTGATTTAACTTAAAATTTTGATCATATGATTATGAATTATAGGGAATGTCTAATGTTTCTTAAGATGTTTTTGGATTTTAGGGACAATTAACAATTGAATATCAATTAAGGAACTTGTTTTTCTAAGATTCATCCACTGAATAAACTAATTATGTCAACAATTTTTAACCAAAAATTGATGTATTTTATAATACCTATAATCTTAGTTAAAGAAAGTATCTTAATTTCGTATAGGGGAATAAATTTAACTCTGCTCCTCAAAACAATATTAGGTAATCCCCTAGTTTTTAATAAAGATCCTTTAACCCTTTCCCTCCTTAAAAGTCTAATTTAAACTATATACTTATGAATATTCTAAAAAACTAAGTGAAGAAAAATGAGGGTTTCATTGAGGCAATAGAGGTCACTTTTAAGGTTGAATTTTTAGCAACCTATAATAAGATTTTAGAAGCCCACTTTGTCCAACAAGTGAGCTCTTTTATTAGACCTTTCATTAACTTCCTAGCTAACTCGAGAACCTTAGAGAGCTTTATAAGGTTATGAGCTTTATAAGGTTATGATGTTGAGGACTGGTAAGCAATTAAAGGATCTTAAAGTGAGAGAGATTGAAAATGAGAAAAACGAACAGGTTGAGTCGCCTAGTGAGGAAAGTTAGACCAAAGGAGAAAAGAGAGGAGAAGATGAATAACCCAAATATGTTCCCCTAAAGATTGGCGAAGCTTAAACCTGATAAACAATTTAGGAAAATTTTTAGAAGTATCAAAAAGTTATATATTAATATCCCCTTCATAGATTCTTTGAAACAAATGCTCTTTCATGTTAAGTTTTTAAAGGAGATATTTCTAACAAAAAGAAGCTTGAGGATTATGAGAATGTAGCTTTGACTGAGGAATGTAGTGTTATAATTCAAAATAATTACTTTCTAAACTCAAAAATCCTAGAAGCTTTTCTATTGGGGAAAAGATATAAAACTCCCCTATAGACTAAAAAATCATAGAAGAACCTCTTGATCTTTAAAATTATAACAAAAACTCTTTTTAGATCTCAGATAAAAAAGAATGACGAAACATATGTAGTATAAAGGTCGAACATGGAATAATTATGATTTAACACAGCTCTAAAACTTAAACTGAAAAAATTAAATTTGTCACAAAAATTAATTTTTATAAATATCTTTAATTATTAATTTAATTCTAATATAATTCTTTAAACTTGAGTTGGGTTATTATAGTAATGAAATTTGATTAGTCCATGTTTAATGTTCATACTATATATGTTTCCCCAAATTTCTTAAACTACAATAGATATTTATATCTTTTTGTCCCTTTTCTATTCCTTGTTATTGGTGATATAAGCTTTAATCGTGTGCTGTATAAATTTCATATATTGCATCAAAATGTCATATGATACATTATTAATGACATTCAAAGGTATTAGTCCATACATTTTCAAACATAGAATATTGGTAGAAGATGACTACAAGATCCTTATTAAACACCAAAGAAGACTGACCCCCCAAAATGAAATAAGTTTTTAAGAAAGAGGTTCTTAAACTACTTGATATCGAATAATATATCCTATACCTAATAGTGAATGAGTTAGTGAGTTTTAGTGAATGAGTTAGTGAGTTTAAGTAATTTTTTAAAAAGGGGGTATAACTATGATTAAGAATGATAATAATGAATTGATCACTACTAGAGCAATTATGAGTTGGAGAATGTGCATTGATTATATAAAGTTGAACAAAGGAAGAGTTAAGATGAAGCACCCTAACTGAAAAATTAGTATACATCTTATATGGAATAGCCCAAGCTCTCAAAAGAATACAAAGGTCAATTACATTACTTTTCAAAGATTTAAGATGAATACGCCTTGACGAAAAATAAGTATACATGTTAAGAGTCATAGTCAAATTTTTGAAAGGAATAAAAAGGTCAATTTCTGAATTGAAATTGGCAACAATGACCCAAATGTATTCATTTTATGAATGCTAAGGAGAAGAGCATTGGAATTAAACAAACCCTGTACAAAAATTTCCTAGTTTCCTTCTATTTGTCATAGAAGAAGAGTGATGCTTCATTTATTCCAAACATTATTTTCTGTTGAAATTCGTGAGTGATGAAATTAAGGACTCAATAAATAACAAGAGTTCTTCGACCTTCATCTCCCTTTCCTAACATGTGAGATAGGAATGATTCATGAAGCATAAGAAGTTATATCAAGATGCTTAAATTTTAAACGGAGTCTAAGGAAAAGATTATGTATCAAGATCTATGACAATAATATCTTTCAGTATCCATGAAAAAATGCTACAAAACTCGAAATCAAACTCGAAATCATCATCTCCAGATTTTGCAATATTTGCTACCAAACCCACTCATTCGCTTTGTTCTTCAATTTGGGGCAATCTTTCTTCCAATGACCCTTTTGACAACAAAAGGCAAATTCATCTTTGGCAGGAAACTTCCCTCGTGACTTTGAACCAGATTTTCTCCGCTTCCTATGTTTTCTTTCCTCTATTCGTCCCCTTGCAGTGAGTGCCTTAGTTTGTAAATTATGAGTCTTTAGTTCTTTCTTACGACACTCATGATTTACCAATGCTGCAGAAACCTCATCAAGTTTCACCTCAGATTTTCCATACAACAAAGTAGTTGTCAAGTGATCATAATCATCAGGCAATGAATTTAACAAACATAGTGCCTTATCCTCGTCAGGAATTTTCACATCAAGGTTTGC
>JANPWT010581074.1:0-11768 GCA_024678245.1 Erythroxylum densum | reverse complement strand
GTCCGATCGGCTAAGGGGAGACGAAAAACGGAAATCGGAGAATGAGAGAAGAGAAGAAGAGTTAAGAAAGAGCAAGCTAAAGTCTTTTGCCATTAGTAACTAAAGGGCCAAAACTAAAACCTCAATCCCAAAATCTTCAAAAAATTAGAAGATAACAGAACCTTTCGAGATCGAATAGCTACACATCCAATGTCTGGTAGAAATTGAGGAATTTAAGTAATCCTAAAACAAGATTGAGAGTAGCTGTTACCTCGTATACAATGTTTGGTCTCATTCCTTAAGAATCGAAAGCTTTCAAATTTTTTCTTTCGCTTCCTCGCATACAATGTCTGGTCTCATTTCTTAAACTGCTAAAACAAATACTTGACTAAATAGAAAAACCGCTCCTGCGCTGATTGTATTTCAGACCCAGATTCGGATCTAACAATTTGGATATTTTGGACCCGTGATGCTAGTAATTTTTTTCCCCCGACCATTTTTAATTTAATCAAATTTTAAGATAGACTTAAGCCGTCCTTTTGATCTAATGCAATTCATTATCATCCCTAATGGCATATTTAGCATTTACTGCCTACTTCTAAAAAGGACCATAATTATGAACTTAACATATACATTCATACATTATCCAATGACAATTTTTGTTATTGATACGAATTTTTATCTTTGCAAAAATTCATTTTCAAATATTAAGGTTTTCACTAAAATTTAGATTAGATTTTAATTTTTTGAAGTGTAGAAAAACTTAAACATTTTCAAAATCAATTGAATGAAATTCTCTAACTAAAGAAATCTTTAATCTAATGGAATTATGTTAATTAAATATTGATCTATTATCTTTTTTATTTTTTATCTTTAGTGGATCTCATTAATGCCAATGTAGAGCTTAGGTAGCACTAGTGGAATTCACTATCCATACTTAACTTAAAACCTTAATTTCTACTTCCTAATTAAAATGGTTATTTTATTTATACACAAATATGGAGTTCAAGATTAATTATGTAAATATTAACAAGCAAACCAAACAAAACTTGGAAGGATACTACAAAAGCACACTACATCAAGAATTGAAAGGATTATCTTAAATGAACAACTCCAAAGACTTGTCCTTAACTATAAAAACAAAAAACCTAGCCTTCACTCTACATATTCTATAATGTTTTTGTCTCATCAAATTTAGATATTGAAGGTTCTCTATGCACAAATTCCCTTACAAATTGCACATAAATTAGACACTAGATATATGCTATTCTTTCTTCTACAACAACAAAACTAACTAAGGTAGTTCAAATTGTCAAAACTGCATTACATGTTTTGGAAGCAAATTACAATGTAATGGTTTATCTCATTATGTACATTTAAATGGTGAGTATCAAGTTAAAAGAAATTGCTTCCACAAGTGATATCGATCTATTTTGGTTTAAGTTAAAAGAAAACATTAGTAGTTGGTCGACAGTGATGAAGAAGAAAGTTGGAAATGTTGGTCAACAGTGACCTAACTAAGTGACAGAGGTGAAAAAGATGTTATTAAATGCCTAAGGTAATGAAGATAGTTACAAATAGAACGACCATATAAGAGTAGGAATTAAGGGTATATTTTTTAGGTTAAGTTTGGATAATGGTTCATACCAGTGTCACTTGCGCTCCATATTGACATTGGTGGGATCCACAAAAGGTTTAAAAAACAAGCCAACATTTAACTAACTAAATCTTAAAGGGGTTAAGTGTTTTATTAGTTAGAAATTTTAATTCAACTAATTTTGAAAGTGTTAGGATTCTTTTTATATACTCTAAAACATTATGATTCAAAAGGGACTTTTTACCTTTTCTTTAAGTGAGAGACAATGTAGGAATTAAACTACTGTATTGTGATCAATTTAGCTTTGAATAATATTATACCATATTATTAAATAAATGAGATTATCATATTAACTTGGTGGCAAATGTTATAAAGGTCTTCCAAGCACCAATCTTTATGTGCCTACTCCTTTGCAAGACAATTTCACTTAAATCTATTTAAACAAGATTTAAACTTCCCATCTAACTTGTTCTCGAACGCTTTATAATCTTTGTAGTGCTTAACCCTCACACTTTTGCAAGAATACTACGTAACCAATTGATAAATAAAAGAAAACAATAAGCACACAAGATCTATGGTAAAAACAAACCTTTATTAATTCTCCAAGAGTATACAAAGGAATGCACTCTCTCAATGTGCTTCCCTCCTCTTTATCTTTGTTATGGAGCAAGACTCAAATAAGCTATTTATAGGCACCTCTAGCTTTACAATTTAGAATCGTAATTAAACTAAATTAACTAAATCACATCTTATCCTTATTAGATTAAATCACACTAACTAATTAGATGACACCCCTTCTAAATAGGACTTTATTTGATAAGATTTAGCTATATCATAACTAACAAGTTAAGATATTACATTTAATTAGGAAAGAACCATCGATTTCTATGAAGAACTACAGAGTCTTCAGATGATCCTCCCCTCGATCTCTATCCAATGATGATGACTCATCCAAACTCAAAGCCTTTCATAGCACACTAGTCTATACCAATACTTACTCACATCAAGTCCATTAGTTACAATTTATTTGAGCACACAGTAAATCCTTAAAGCTCCTACATGCCTCCCTCATATGTATGACCCTATTGACTTTCAAGTCCAGGTCCATCTCAAGCTATCTTTTGGTTTCATATCCAAATCATACATTTCATTGAAGATTCTGCCAATGTTTGCCTACTCTCGAGCTTTCATTAATAATGTCTGTTTTCCTTATCTATTTGTAAGTCTTTGCCTTGTTCTATCATCCTGAGTGTCAAACATTAGCCAAAGCTTGCAAATGCTCGCACGATTATACAATTAGGACTAAGAGGTCTAACAAATCACCCCTACTAGAAGAACTCGATGCCCTTATCGAAATAATATATAGGAACTCCTCTAAATGTGGTTCTCTCGAAGACTCCTTAGTTACAATTTGCATAAACACATCACTTATCATTTTCTCTCTCCATCATGTTTGTCCTTGCTCTTGTTCAGACGCTTCTTTATAAGGTTCATTGTGTCCATCAAAGCTTGTTAAGATAGACTTCTTCTATTGAGTTATCCCCTCCATCTCTTTAGTCCTTCCTGACTATAAAATTCATTTGTTCCTTACTCACCTTCCATTTTAAGCATTAATAAGCAAAGTATGGCCCTTCACAAATGAAACAAGCAATATCTCATCATGTTTGTTGCTTAGACCTATATTGAAAAGATTCACCTAACTTCTCCTTGCCTTTCTCCAAGCCATTCCACACCCCACCATTCTTTTTGCCTTTACTGATCATCTGAATTGATGGTGACATTTGCAGATCCACGAAGACATCTGCAGCCACTATCGCGCTTTGGACAATGTTAAGAATACCATATTGATACTAATACCATATTTGATTTTTGGTATGATAGAGTATCGCTATTGATCAATATCGGATACCGTTTAAAATAATTTTTAAAAATATATAAAATAATAACTAAAATTTTTTAAATTGCAAAATAATTCTTCTCTAACTTAAGATAAATATCTTCTCTCTAATTTTTAATTTTATTTTATGAACACTATTGTTATATCTTAATACAGATTAATAATTTTCCAACATAATATATTAGTTAAAAATGTATATTTCATAATTATAATAAATCAAAATTAGAGAAAATTTATATACTTAACTTAAGAACAAATAGAAATGCTAGATAAGTTTTCAATGTGCCTCTCACTATTTTATCTAAGCATTTACTACTACTTTTAAATAATACAAAAGTAAGGTTGGTATAACACGTATCCCAAATATTACTACATCTCTTATGTACCACACATTTAGACTTAATTATTTTCATATTGTTTCATAATTTTCTTCACTCTTGCATTTTCTTGATATCCTCTATTGTCCCAAGATAAATATATGTTTCTAAGCAATTGTTTGATGTTTGAATAAAGAAGTAACAATGGGCTAATGCAGAAAGGAGAAGCAGCAACACAGAGAAGCCACAGTGAGCCAGCAACGAAGAAGAAACAGCAAGCAAGAAGCACACAATAGAGAAGCTCAGAAGCAGCAAGTCCCATCAAAGAAAGTAGATGAGTGATGGAAGAACAAGTAATGTAGTGATGAAGGCACGACAACAAAACAGAGGAGGGTAACACTGAAAAATAGCAATGAGGTTTGGTCTGTACTTGAGTGAGTGAGATGCAGGGTGGATAGGCAGCAGATAGGTGCTTGAGGGACATATTAGAGTTTTTCTTTCATTTTGATCCTCAAAATTTTAAAATTTGTAAAAATTACCAATAATTTTCTAGTATTCTTGATACCAAGCAAAATTGTTGGTACCAGTCAATACTAACATCTAGTACAACTTAGAAATATTTTGTACTATTTTCTAATCGGTATAATGGATACCAAATGATACCAACCAGTATGGTACAAAATTCATAATTATGACTAGGGAAGTCTTTTACATTCTACCTTCGAAGCTCCCTTTATTCCTAATCTTACAAGCCACTCACAAAGTTGACCAATTTGTCTTCCTCAGACATGTTTTGCATGTCCAATATTAAAGATATGAATTTTGTCACATAATCTCGTACCAAGTCATCTTGCTTCAAAGCTTCCCTTGTGAACCATGAAATGTTATTGAGGAGGAACTGTTCTATTAGCTCCTTTTTTATTATCTCAAGTGTTAATGAGAGGTCTACCCACATTGATGTCATTGGAGCTTCTCGTTCTCCACCATATCTTTACATTCTCCACCATATAAATAGTTATGATTGACATCTTCTCTAAATTGGACACTTTAGTTGTTGTAAAGTATTGCTCCATATCCCACAAAAAGTTTTCGAGCTCCTTGGCACTTCACTTGCTATTGAAAACTTGGGGCTGTAGTGCCTCACCAAAGTACTTTCGACACACCTAACATCTTGCATTACAATGATATGCCTTAGGCTTGTGATCTCTAATCTAAAATCCTCTTGTGTTTTCATCAAGTCTGTTATTTGATATTGTAAATGTTAGATTTACGCCTCCAAAATATAGAACCGAGATACTGTCAATGATAGATTTGCACCTCCAAAATCTAGAATCGAGATTAGTAGGAAGTGACCTCTTCCTACCCTTGAGGAATTGATCTTATAAGTGCCTTCGCTCTGTTGACATGCTTTGTCAAATTGTTGCCTCCCGCCATATTGATATTTTGGCTCTGACACCTAGTTATTACAAAAGTCTTCTAAGCACAAAACTTATATCAAAGTTGTACATACTCCTTTGCATGATAATCTTACTTAGATCCGTTTAAGCAAAACTTGGCTTCCCACGTGATTGTTGACTAACTAACTTGTTCTCGAAAGCTTCACGACCCTTGTAGTGTTTAACTCTCACAATCTTGTAAGAATGTTGCATAAATAATGGATAATCAAAGGCAACAATAAACACATAAGGTCTATGGTTAAAACTGACATTTATTACTTCCTTAAAAGTATACAAAAGAATGCTCTCTTTCAATGTGTTCTGAATGCTCTCTCTCAATGTGTTCTCCTCTTCTCCATATCTATTGAGTGAGGCTCAAATAAGTTATTTATAGGTACCTCTAGCTTCACAAATCAAAATCCTAATTAAATTGAACTAATTAGATCTCATCTCATCCTTATCAGATTAAATCACACTAATCAATTGGATGACGCCCTCATCCAAATAGGACTCTATCTAATAAGATTTAGCTACATCATAATTGACAAGATAAGAGATTATATTTAATTAAGAATAATATACCCATATCCATGAAGAACTCCACTGTCTCCATATGATCCTCCCATAATCTTTATCTTTTAGAGCTTTACCCATATAAAGTCTATTTGTCATGGTCCATTTATTTGAGCACATGTTAAGTTCTTAGAGCTCTCACATGCCTCCCTCTTCTGTGTGACCTAGCTAACCTTCAACCCAAGGTTTATTTCAAGCTATCTTTCGGTCTTATATCCGAATATTGCATCTCATCGAAGATTTTCGCTAATATGTACCAATCTAACGCTCACCTACTCTCGTGCTTTTATCAAACAATGTTTGTTTTCTTTGCCTACTTGTAAGTTTTTGCATTGTTTTATTATCCCAATTATTAAACATTGACCAAGTCTTGTCAATAGTCACACGATTCCCAATTAAGACTTAAAGATCTAATAGCAACTTAAGAGTTATTAGCGTCAAACATACATGGTCCAAATATAGCTCTTACATAAATTTCGAAACAGAATATACCAAAATTTATCTATCAAGTGTCTCTCTTATTTTTTTTATGTAATTATTGTTTCTTTTCAAACTCTATTTTAGATATATTATTGGTATTACATTGTCAATCTTGACACCTTATTATCATGTTCACTGTATCATTTTTGGTATTAAACATGAACGAAGGATTAAAGGTTAAGAATTCAAAACAATGAAGGAAGCATTTATGCAATCAGATGAAAGAACTGCAACTAGAGATGCAAATAGTTAAAATGTAAGAAACTTAGGCAAAAGACGGAAAGGAAGTAAGCGAGCTCAAGGAGCTGTTCCAACAGTAAGTAACATTTCATAAGTCCGAAAGTTCAATTGCTATTAAAGCATCCTAAGAATTAATAGTTAATTCGACTAATTATAACTCATCTCCATTAGGGAAGCTTCCTTATGTTGCTCCGAAAAGATTAGGCATAGTTGAATTTTGTACAAGTCGGTAACCGCAAGAGGCAAGTGGAAAAAATTTAATTAGCTACTGTATTAGTTTCAGCTATTCTGTATATATACAACATGCTCTGTTATGTGAATTAGTGTTAACTACTGTAGCTCTTCTACTCTTATCTAACTGCAGCTAACTATCGACTAACTAATTGTACATAATTAACATAGTATTTATAGCTAACTACTTATTTTTCACACACACCCCTCAAGTTGGAGATGGATGAGAAATTAATCCCAACTTGACAATAAAGTGATTGAACTGAGGAGCTGCTAATGATTTAGTAAAAACATCAGCAACTTGATCATGCGAGGACACATATCTAGGAGTAATAAAGCCTTCCTTAAACTTCTGTCGCACAATGTGACAATCAATTTCGAGGTGTTTAGTCCTCTCATGAAAGACTGGATTAGCTGTGATATGAAGAGCCAACTGGTTATCACAGCAAAGATCAATCGGAAGTTGGACAATGATGTTGAAATCCTTGAGCAAATAAACCAACCACTGAAGTTCACACACAGAAGTATGGATACTCCGCCTCACAACTAGACCTGGATACAGTATTATGCTTTTTACTTTTCCAACTAATCAAGGAACTTCCCAAAAACACACAATAACCACTCACGGATTTTCTAGAAATTGGACAAGATGCCTAATTACTATCACAATATGCTCGCATTTGCAAACAACTATCACTGCTGTAAAGCAATCCTCTGTCAGTGGTACTAGCAAGAAACCACAAGACATGAAGAGCTCCCTCCCAATGAGCTTGTGTAGGAGAAGTCACAAATTGACTAAGTTGCTGCACACTAAAGGTGATATCTGGTCTAGTCATGTTCAGATATAATAACCTCCCAACTAATCTTCTGTATTTGTCTGTTTTTGGAAACAATTTGCTTTTATCATCAAATCTATGATTTCGAGGCAGTGGAGTGACAACAGTAGCAGAATCAACAAGACCACAATCAGCTAAAATATCCATTAAGTACTTCCTCTGAGAAATAAAAGTGCCAGTAGGAGTTCTAGTGATTTCAATACCTAGAAAATACTTAGTATTTCCTAGATCTTTAATGGTAAAAAGAGAGTGTAAAAAACTTCTTCACAGCAATGATATCTTCTTCACTAGTACCCCCAATTAATACATCATCAACATAAACTTAGAGAGCCATAAATCCACCTTTATTTGCCTTAGTAAGCAAAGCTATATGATGAAAAAAAAATTATTTGGAAGGAATGACGTTGTATGTGTGACTTTGTTTAAGAAGTAAGGAGCTTAGATGGAGAGAATACACCATTGATTTAACAATTTGGAGGAGACATCAAAGATTTGAGACAAAGTAGTTATGTAGGTGAATATTGCACTTTCTTGAAAGGTACACAAATTCGTGAGTCTTAGTTTTTTCTTAAAGGGGTCAAAGCTTGAGCTAGATACCTATTAATTTGTTAAATCCCAAGTCTTTACAATAAGCTTATATGTTAGTAAAGGAACAAGAGACCACAGATACAATATATATATAATCCCTCGAGTAGGGTTGAATCCGAATAATCTTTGGCTTGTTTAATCTCTATAGTTTCAGCTAATAGCATTACATCAGTGACCATTGAACCTCGCCCTTCTACTCAAATATCCCAATAAAACTATGAAAGGATAACAAATACAATTCACAAGAAGTTTAAAGGCATTTGAGCTTGATGTGATAAAAATATGCACCTGAGTATGAATGTAAAAAGAAATAATATAATTTATTTGTGGTCGGGATCGGGAAGAAGAGGAAGAGGCTTAGAAGGAAGTAGTCGGTAGTTTAACAAAAGTGAAATCATCTTATCAACCTTTGATTCCTGTACAAGCAATTTCTTTTGCCTTGAGTGTTTAATGGAAATTTTTATACAAATGATGGTTGTTGGATACCATAAAGGGATTAAGGGAGACCTCTCCATATTATTATTCACAATGACTGACATTACCCACAGTTTTGTTGATATTACTTTTGGTAATAGATCAACCATGAATTAATAGAGAACTACAGCCATGAATCCAAACATCTTCTACTCTTCCTGCTGATCTCGTGGCTATAACAATTTTGGACAAGAGACTCGTCAAGTGAGACATCAAGCCAATTAGGCAATTACACAAATTTTGATGCAGTAGTTTAAGAGTCGGTCCTTAAGAAGCAGCATACGATTTACGATTATATCTGAGAGAAAGACGATGCAGTGAATCAGACGATTGTCTTATGGTACCATATTATTAAATAAATAACGTTGTTAGACAACTCATGGTTGGTGTTATGAGTCAAATCTCTTCCTTTTTTACTTCTTCTGTGCGATTCTTCTTTCGTCCTGAACTTCATTTTCGGGTTTACCACAACCCAAAATCTTAATGTAATTACAATTCTTGTATATCTTTCGATTTACTCCTGTAATTAGAATCTTCTCTTTGTTTCTTGGTTTAATAAAGAAAGACACGGATTAATATAACACGAAATATCAATTGTTTTGCAACATTTTTATGTTCAGGGTGGTTTTTTCTGGTAAGATAGACATGGCTGCCGAATGAACAAGAAAGTTCAGCAGACCCACGTAATATAAATGCTGTAGTTAGAAGCAAACTTACTGTACTATAATACCATCCACAGCTTTAAACTTCTTGGAGAATTGCCAATAAAATTTTCACCTGGGTGAGTGCTCTATTTTGTCTGGAGAAACATAACCAACCAGAGAATTATGATATACTAAAACCACAATTGATCTTTTGCCTAGTGTCAAATTGTCAAGTTCTTCAAAAAAAGGAATGGATTTCATAGGATCAACACCAATTGATGTCACAATCTGCCATAGATAATGTAAATCTATAATTTTATGTAATCCGGTTTCAGAGTAATTGAAATGGTGAAAGAGGAGATAAATAAAAGATGTGAATATAGATTCATACGATGAACCGTATTACCTTGCTGATTTTGGCCTGCAATTCATTTTTCTACGAGAAATTTGAGTATTTAATCCCTGAAAGTATGAGAGACATACAGGGAGAGGACCTTCAATGTTCTGACATTTTGCACCAGACTTCACTAAGAAGTTTTAAGGCAAATATCACAAGTGAAAAACTCTGACCAGAGCAAAGTAACTAAGGAAGATAAGTTGAAGAGCAGACCCATCGTGATCCAATGAACCCAATCCATTTAGGTATACATGGATCGCAATAGGCAAGACTCAGAATCTGATTTGTAGTCTGTAGTCTGTCAGCATATAATGAAACAAATCAACTCTGAACTTGGAATTTGCACTCTCAACTAATTCTGTATCTGCATAAAGGGAAATTTCTTACATCTGAAGAAAAAGGGCATGTATGCATTTAAAGTGAACTCACCACACATTGTACCTCTATTTATCCTGCTTCCATCCTCCCAATCTGGTTCCAGGGTCGTAGTTCGTGAACAGCCTGAACTCATTTCCGAGTTTGCTCGAGTGTTGGGGCCTAAAACCACATGGGTGCAAACCCAATAACTCAGCAGCCCTATCCATTTGCACCTCTCCTACAATGTATCAACATTTGTATCCTTATTATTCTCAAAAAAAAAAAAAAAAGTTTGTATCCTTATCACCAAGTTGCTCATTTCTATTAACAAAATTGAACCCAATGATCTTAATGACAGAAATATAAAAGAATATGCAGAAAGATACCTGTGAGTAGAAGCAAGTAGGGTTTTTCTCGCGTAGCAAGAAACTTCACTGTTTGAACGACCTTTTCCAAACATTCCTTACTCTGCCTCCACCATCCATTAAAATCAGACAAACAACTTGACATCAAGTGAATCAATAAGGAAGCATAACAAATTTACCAAACAAATCCCAAAATCAACGGACCAGATACGGAGGATCAGCAACAACAATTTGGAACCCATGCTTGAACTCGCAAGGCAAATCGTCTGGTCGATTGTAATCGTAGAAAGTGAAATTGCTGCCGTATTGCTCAAATCTCTTGTCGTACTCAAGCAATTGCACACTCACATCTGGATTGACTTTCTACCAAAACAAACCAAACTCATTAATTATATAAAACAAATAACAATTCAATTAAATTCATTCTCTTCATTCTGCACCTTGATATAAGCATAGAGAGTGGGGCAAGCAATGCAAGCGACGCGACGGCGAAGACTGGAGGAGTCTGTGTTATCAAAATGGCACACTAAAGCGATTACCTCTTGCGCTACAGTCTCTGCCGTTAGAGGATCGTACCAGAACTGACTAAGCCTCCAGTCCTCCGCCATCAAACACACTTTCTCACCAACTTCTTCTTCGTCGTCGTCGCGGGCCACTGTCCGATTCTGTTCTTCCACGAATTCTTTGAGAGCCGCTAGGGCGTGCGAGCTGAGCGTCGGAGGGTCATCGTCGTCGCCGCGTTCGTTATAAGTGTATTGGGAGATTGTTTTAGGCTGCTCTTCTCCTTGCATTTCGTCGGGGTGGTGGTGGTTGGCTTAAGTGCCGCGTGAACGACAGCTTAGTAGGGTTACAGTGATCGGTGACACGACAATCGAAGAGGTCGTGTCGCGTCCGGGGGACGTGTTTGCGTATGCTACTATGCTAGTGGCTTCCACATAGTAATAACTTTTAGGTACATGCTAATCAATAATCATCTTAGAATTTCTTTCTATTGAAGGAAAACATTAACGGGTTCAAAGGATAAACATTCGAAATTTTTACCAATGTCAAAATTAGAATTGTAAAAGTTAATGTAGAAATTATTTTTATCTATAATTGTTCATCTAATATTTTTTAGATTAATTAATATTTAAATAATATTATCTATTTGGATCTTATTAGTATTGTGAATTTTTATAGTTATTTATCTAATTTAATTTTATTGAAAATTATGATTAATATTTTGTTTAAGTTATTATAAGATGTTATATTTTTATTCCCTTACACCTTCATAAATTTATTTTATTTTAATAAATAATCAATAAAAATTGTTTTTATTTTATTAAAATAAATAATTTATAAATTAATATTTATGTTA
>JANPWT010580468.1:0-11771 GCA_024678245.1 Erythroxylum densum | reverse complement strand
ATACCACCCTCGCGGGTCGCGGGCTCAGATATCACCGTCGATATCGGGTTCGGGTCTCGCGGGAGTGGGGTGCTACAGTCTGAGATCTTGTCGACTTGTCATAAGGTTCTAAATGAGTTAGTCGTAAATGGGTCTTTAAGACCAAACAGGACTCGAATGGTAATGCCAAAGGTTACACTAAAAAAGATGACATTGATTATAAGGAGACTTTTTAACCCGTCTTAATAAATGATTCGTTGAGAATAATTTTAGCGTTAGTATCTCAATTTGATTTAGAGCTACATTAGATGAATGTAAAAATAACATTTTTGAATGGGGATCTTGAGGAGGAAGTTTACATGGATCAACCCGAAGGTTTTTCCATTGAAGGTAAAGAAAGTATGGTGTGTAAATTAAAAAAATTAATATCTGGACTTAAACAAGCTTCCAAGCAATGGTATATTAGGTTCAATAATACCATTACTTCTTTCAATTTTAAAGAAATTACTGTTGATTAGTGTATTTATGGAAAGATCAGTGGGAGAAAGTTTATATTTTTATTTCTGTATATTGATGACATTTTGCTCGCTGCTAATGACTTAAGCTTATTGCATAAGACTAAAGAATTTCTTTCTAAAAATTTTGAAATGAAAGATATGGGAGAGATATCCTATGTGATTGGAATTTCAAAATTCTATAAAAGATCAAAAGTTTATTAGGATTATCTCAAAAAGTCTGTATAGAGAAAATTCTTGAGAAATTTAAGATGAGAAAGTGCTCAGCAGGTATGATCCCTATTCAAAAGGGAGATAAGTTTAGTCTTATGCAATATCCAAAGAATGAAGTGGACCGTAAGGAAATGGAAACAATTCCATATGCTTCTGTTATAGTCAGTTTGATGTACCTACAAATTTTTACTAGACCTGGCATCAATTTTCCAATAGGGATATTATGTAGATATCAAATTAATCATGGTATTGATCACTGGAAGGTTGCAAAGAAAGTGATGAGATATTTTCAAGGAAAAAAGGATTACAGGCTCACTTATAAGAGTTATAATCATTTAGAACTGATTCGATATTCAGATTCAAATTTTGTCAGCTGTGTTGATAGTAGAAAGTTAATATTTGGTTACTTGTTCCTATTAACTGAAGGAGCAATCTCATGGAAAAGTGCCAAACAGTTTGTCATTACTTCATCCACTATGGAAGTAGAATTTGTAGCTTGTTATGAGGCAAAAATTCATGCATTATGACTACAAAACTTTATTTAAGGGCTTGGGGTTGTCAACACAGTAAGCAAGCAGCTGAAAACTTATTGTGATAATTCTGCAGCAACTTTCTTCTTTAAAAATGATAAATACTCCAGAGGCGCAAAACACATGAAATTAAAGTATTTTGTTGTTAAAGAAGAGATTCAGAAACAAAGAGTGCATATATAACTTATTGGGACTGATCTCATGGTAGAACATATTAGGATGAATCTCATGATAGCAGATCCTTTAACTAAGGGTTTATTACCAAAGGCATTCAAAGAACATGTGCTTAGGAGGGGTCTTGGTTAAATTGATGATTGATAATAATGTTTAATGATGATGTTTTAGCACTCTTGAGCTCAATAATATTATGTTTTTGAATTTTATATTTCTTACGCATTATGTTGATGTATGTATGATTGTTTCAAAAAGAAATTTGAATGTATTTTTATGACAAATATGTGGACTATATGTTGTTTATATATAACTTATGGACCTAAACTTAATTAAGTTGTTAATGTAGTAGTATATAGAAGGAAGTATACGACTATACTGTGTATGATCGCCATAACCCACATTATGTGATTTATTGTGTTAAGATGCTTATGATGTTAACGGTTATAAGATTTAATTCTTGCTAGCCTTATGTTTTACTATTAAATATAATGATTAAACATCTGGCTAAGTGGGAGAATGTAAGAAATATGACCTGATGTTGTGGCCTAGATATTCTATAAGTCCACTTTAAACTTGGTTTAGGATTTTCTTAGTTTAATATTATATTAAATTTTAACTGTTAATTTAATACTTGATGGACGCACAAGATTTAATGTTAACAAATAAATTTATATATCTCTCTACCCTAATAAAGTACAGACAAAAACAAATGCAGAAAGAACATGTTTGTGTATTAAGTTATTCACCAAGCTATCGTACAGAAAGAGGATTAAGAGAGAGAAACTAATTCGTAATCAGTAAAAGCTTTCTCTTTACATCATGACAAATTCTGATCAAGGTAAGTGATTTATTTGCTTCATCTATGTGGTTATTATTATATTCAAAATCTAAATAAGCATGAATAATTTACATATGATTTCTGTATGATTTATGCCTTTGATGTTTCAATACTCAAGCACAGAAAAACTTACATGAATAACCTGTCGAAAGCATAGATAAGACACGAGAATGAGATTAGTGATATAAAGACAATGTTCCAACCAATTATGCAGAAGATAAATAAGGACACTTCGGAAGTAACAGCATGAAACATCACCGAAACAGATACTTACACCATTCCAGCAAGGTTTAGCAAGTGGTACTTCCAACGTTCAACGACGAAAAGGTGAGAAATTGGATTTACTATCGTCAGTAATTCTTTTCAACAGACCGTACTCCAGATGACATGAAGGTTGAGTGACATCACTCTACATGGAGGGTAAAACACTAGTGTGGTACTAGCTCATGGCACCGAACTGATGTGAAGGACAGATGTTAAGGTGGGAATAGTTTATAACCTTACTCCGGAAGAGGTTTGACGATGAAATCTTTGAAGGTCCCATCAGCGTTTTGAAGGAACTTAGGCAAGAAGGGACATTGATGGATTATTGGATGCAGTTCGAAAAGCATTCTAACAAAGTAACACTTCCAAACCTATTTGATATGATTCTTCCTCAAAGGCTTCAAGCCTGAGCTGGAACTAACCGTAAAAATGATGGATCGAACCTCATTATAGCAAGCATATCCTCTTGCCAGAAAGCAAGAGGCCATTTTGACGGCCAACGTACTGGTTTATTTTGGAAAGGGGTCAAAGGTGCCTGGACAGGTAGGAGATAGAGCAAGCACGACGAACAAAGGGGTAAGTCAGGTCAGTATTAGAAGTAGAAATTATTCTGATTCAAGTTTGTTTCCCACAACCAACTACCAAAACACCAAACCAAGTTACAAAAAAAAAAGATTAACCAAAACAATGAACAACAAGGAATTTGACGAAAAAGGGCTAGAGGCTTAAGTTTTTTGTGCGATGAGAAATAAGCACCAGGACATACATATAAGAAATGCTAGTTTCAAGTGTACATGGTGGAGGAGGAGACGACCGAGAGTGAAGCACTCAGTGAGAAAAGGGGGGAGAGGGCACCCACGAGTCCCAGAGTTTCTTTAGTGGGGTTTAAAGGAGCAAGGTGAGTTCAAGCAGATGGGTAATGGGTAGTTTTCAGAAGAAACCACTCCACATTCTCATCAATAGCAGTACACATAGTTTTTCAGACAAAAAAATGACCTAAAAGGGATAAATGGAGGTAACATAAATAGTTGTGTTAAATATTACAGCAGGAGGAGGTCTCAAGTTTAATTGCCACCGAGTGTGTAAGGTTTTACATGGTTAACGCAAGGGTTAAGGTTCACAACGAATGCACTTATCATTGGACTAGGTGGCAATATGGTGTTTGGAGTGTAGTAGTTAGCAATGTTGGATTATGTTTTATGCAATTTTAAAGATCGCACGATGGAGTTTGGTAGAGAAAAGAACACAAACAAGAATATTGAAAGAAATAGGTTTAATTTGTATTGATCCTGTACCTAATTAACAACGGAGAATCAAAGAACAAAGAGAATAAAGAAAGCAAAAGAATGAGAACAGTTCCAGAAAAGAATCCCATGCAGAGAAATTCTGTCCCAAAAAGCCTATATTCCATTCTCCCCCACATGTCATAAGCTATCCCTTTTATATACGTCTTACACTCACACAACCTTTTCGTCAAATAACCGATTGTTGTCCTTTTCGTCAAATAACTGATTATTGTCTTTTTTCTTCTGCCCCTTTATTTCTTCTAGAATATACTTGAAATGGTCTTAGGCCTCTTTTTTTCTATCATGTGACCCTCTTGAGAAGCAACCTTGTCTCGAAGATTGAAGTAGGGAAATTGGCCCACCAAGTCTATCTCATCTAACCAAGTGGCCTCATTAGGAGTTTGCCGTTTCCACTCCACCAAAACTTACTTGACAAATTGACCTGATTTTTTAATACAGCAGCGTTGAATAATTCTTTTAAGCTCAATGAGTGATCTTTTTTCCACTACAAGAGTATCTGGTAAATTAGACAATACTACATAATTTCCAATAACTTGTTTCAGTTGTGACACTTGAAACACTGGGTGAATACGACAAGTCAAAGGAAGCTTTAATTTATAAGCCATAGCCCCAATTTTTCCCAACATCTCAAATGGCATGTAGTATCTTGCTACCAACTTAGAACAGATTCGAGAACTCGCTGAATTTTGGCGATGAGGATGAAGTTTAAGAAAAACCTTATCTCCCACAAAGAATTGAACATCTCTCCTATGACAGTTTGCATATTTGATCATCTACAATTGAGCCCGGTGGAGATTAAATTGAAGTTCCCTGATGACTTTGTCTCGGTCTTGAAGGTTTTGGGCTACAGATTCAACCCGTGTTTCACCCAACAAATAACATTGCAAAACTGGAGGTGCCCTCCCATATACTACTTCAAATGGACTCTTTCATGTGGCACTTTGGAAGCTCGTATTATACCAATAATCAACCCAACATAACCACTTGGCCCAATATCTTGGTTGTTTTGAAGAGAAACATCTTAAATATAATTCTAAGCAATGATTCAGTACCTCTGTCTGCCTATCAGTTTATGGATAGTATGTAGTGCTGAATTTTAGTTGGGTACCCTATAGCCGAAATAACTCGCTCCAAAAAGTGCTAAAGAATAGAGGATCCTTATCATTGATTACAATCTTAGGAATTCCATGGAATGGACCACTTCTCTAGTAAAAACCTCAGCCACTGATTTTGCTATAAATGGATGTCGCAATGGGAGAAAGTGGCCATACTTGGAAAAACGTTCCACAATAACAAAGATGCAATCAACACCTTGGGATCTAGGTAGGCCTATAACAAAGTTAAGAGAAATGTCTTCCCAAATATGTTTAGGAATAGGCAATGGTTGTAGAAGTCCCACCAATGATTGGGCCTTGTATTTACTACGTTGACAAATTAAACATGCTGCAACAAATTTCTAAATTGCTTCCATCATCCCTTTCCAGTAGAAATTCGAGGCAATTCACATATAAGTACGATAAGCCTCAGAGTGTCCTCCGATTGGAGTAGCATGAAATTCAGAAATCAATTTAGGGACCCAGTTTGAAGTAGGTGGAGTTGCCAACTGGCCTTCATAATACAATCGATCATGAATTAAAGAGAAATTTGGATGTTCTTTAGCCTCCATTTGTAAATCCCGTATAACAGCACCCAATAATTCATTTTCATGGACCTCTTTAGTAATCTCAGTCTAGTCTGCCAAAGTGGTCTAGATAAAACCAAAATTTTAGATTCCTCATCTTGTCAGGAAAGAGCATCAGTTGCTTTATTGGTGCGGCTCGGTTTGTATTCAATCAGAAAATTATATCTCAACAACTTTGAGAGCCAATATTATTGGGCCGGTGTAGTAGCTTATTGCTCTAGCAAATGTTTTAAACTCCTTTGATATGTTCGAATGATAAAACGACGGCCCATCAAATTGGGGCACCAATGTTGGATTGCAAGAACCAAAGCCATTAGTTCATTTTCATAAGCCGATCGACTAGCTTCTCTTTCGGATAGAGCTTTACTAAAGAAGGCAATCAATTTATTTTGTTGCATAAGGACAGCTACTATCCCTGCCCCTGAAGCATCACATTCTACCATAAATTGTTGGTTGAAGTTGGGCATGGTAAGCACTAGTGAAGAAATTATAGCTTGTTTCAAATTATCGAAAGAGTGTTGAGCTGAATGAGACTAAGAAAATGGATGATGGGCTTCTTTTCGAAGAAGAGCTGTGAGGGGCTTAGCTAGTTGTCCATAGTTTTTAATAAAGCAATGATAATGTCCCGTCAGCCCCAAAAAACCTCTCACAACTTTTACAGATTTAGGTATAGGCCATCTTAAAATGGAAGAAACTTTAGATGGGTCCATCTCGACACCACTAGCTGATATAACGTGACGTAAATATTCAACATATTTTTTTCCAATAGAGCATTTTTTTCTATTGAGACGCAACTCATTTTGGCAAAGTAACTCCAACTTAGAGCACAAGTGAGATAAATGAGCTATCCAATCACTGTTATATATTAATATATCATCAAAGAAGACCAAGACAAATTTTTGAAGGAATGGGTGAAAAATATCATTCATCATCACTTGGAAAGTGACCGGAGCATTCATTAGGCCAAATGGCATAACAAGGAATTCATAGTGGCCTAAATGTGTTCTAAAAGTTGTTTTTGTGTATATCAGGAGTAGCCACACGAATTTGATGATATCATGATTTTAAATCGAGTTTAGTAAAGTATTGAGCACTATGAAGCTCATCTAACAACTCTTGAATCACCGGAATAGGGTACTTGTTAGGAACAGTAGCTTGGTTTAGTTGATGGTAGTCTACACAAAAATATCAACTTCCATCTTTCTTTTTAACCAACAATACCAGGCTAGAGAAAGGGCCAGTACTCTGGCAAATTATACCAGCAAAAAGCATCTCAGTAACTAGCCTTTCCATTTCATCTTTTTGTATGTGTCTATAGCGGTAAGGGAGAATGCTAATTGGACCAACACATAGCTGTAGAGGAATTTGATGGTCAGCCTAGCGGTGGGGCGTCGAAGACAGAACATCAACAAAAATATCACCAAATTCAGCTAGGAGGGCTTGAATAGAATTCTGTTATTTAAGGGAGAGGTTGTCCCTATCATTTAAGAATGCACTATTAGACTCGATACCCCATAAAAGAGCAGATAACTCAACCTTTGTTACTTTACGTAGAGCATGTAAAGATGTAAGGATCCTGTTGAGAGAAGGGTCTCCCTGCAATAGAACTAGTTCATTGTGTAAATTGAATTGCATAATCATCTTGCCCCAATTAACGTGTACGTCACGAAGAGTTTCCAACCAAGCAATTCCCAAAATTATATCAACTCTACTGAGAGGAAAAACATAGCAATCCACTGTAGTATTAAAGTTACCTAATCCCAGAGGTGCGCACCTTATGTCCATTGCCCAAACGAACTGAAAAAGGGGTGGTAGGGGTACCTCCACAACTAAACATTCCATTAAAAGGTTGGAAATAAAGTTGTGGCTGGCCCTACTATCCACTATGATAATTATGCTTTTCCCAATAATATCTCCTTGAAACTTCATGGTGTGAGGACGATGGATGCCCCCAATCGAATACATTGGTAATTCAAGTTCAAAAAAATGAGCCTCATCCAAATCCAGTGATAAGACTTGATTATCAGTACCTTCGAGCTCTACCAGATTCCCTTCTTCAGATAAAAACTCATCCTCGCCTTCAATTAACGCTTTAAATGATTTGTTATGACACTCATGCAATGGGGAATAGGGTTGCTTACATCAAAAACAAAGTCTTTTTACCCATAAGTCTTGGTATTGTTGGTGAGAATATTATCGCCTACCTCGTTGTCGTGTTTGAGGTGGTGGTGGTTTTTGTTGTAGTGGTGCAAGTAGTGTCAGTAGGGTTGGTGGGCGATGGAGAGAGTTTCGTGATTTATCTAGAGGTTTAGGTATAAAGCTTTTATGTTTTTGGGTTTGAAAAGAAAAAGTTGTGGGTCAATAAAGAGTGGTACCTGTGGACTTAGGCCTAAGCCCATGATGGGTCATCCCTGTTGCGTCACCAGAATTATAATGGAAAGGTGTTTTAGATCTGGTATAGTGCAAAAGCTCTCTTTCAATTTCCCTTGTTAATTTTATGATGCGATAGAGATCTATAGTATCATGTGAATGGAATCGCACTTGTATCTCCTCCTTTAATCTATTAAGAAAATACCCTAGACATTGTGAATGTGTCATATCAGGTACCTGTGTTGCTCGAGCCACAAAATCATCAATATTCTCAGCCACAGTACCCATTTGCTTTGCTGCTGCAAGATATTCATATGGATTTTCATAAATATCACTGCCATAGCGTTGAATTATTTCAATCTTCAATTGCTCCTATGAGAGAGTTGGGTTCAGTTGGTGTAACCAACAGAGCCAATGAAGAGGTGCCCTATCCATACTAACTAGTACCAAAGAGACTTTGAGTTCATCTTGGGTATTGTGGATTTCAAAATATTATTCGACTCTCGCCATCCACCCCACAGGATTGGTACCATCAAAATTGGGCATGCCAACTTTTTTTGGTATAAGTGTTGTATTATCAAAAAGAAGAGTGCGAGTAGGAAGTTTGATAGCAGATGTGTCATCTGATGGTGGAGTGGGAGTCGAAAGGGTGAAGTTATCAATGCTATCGACAACAACTTTCCCTTTTACCAAAGAGGAAATCATATTTTCCAGCCTGGTAAATCTCTGCTACTATTCTAGACGTAAAGATAGAATTGCTTCTTCCATGGTGGTCATTTTTGTTTGCACATTTGTCATGTTGCTCTCTACCTCTTCAACATGCCCCTCTATTCTTATTCTTGGCATCCGGCAGGTCAGACTAATTTGGTAGAGAAAAGAACAAAAACAAGAATATTGAAAGAAATAGGTCTAATTTGTATTGATCCTGTAACTGGAAATTTTGTAATCACCAGATATTCAATACAACCAATTAACAACGGAGAATCAAAGAACAAAGAGAATCAAGAAAGCAAAAGACTAAGAATAGTCCCTAGGAAATAATACCATGTAGAGAAATTCTGCCCCAAAAAACCTATATTCCATTCTTCCCCACATGTCGTAAGCTACCCCTCTTATATACGTCTTACACTCCATACAACCTTTCCGTTAAATAACCGATTGTTGTCTTTTTCATCAAATAACTGATTGTTGTTCTTTTCTTTATGCCCTTTTATTTGTTATAGAATATACTTGAAAAGGTATTGGGCTTGTTTATTTTCTATCAAAGTTCCTCTGGGATGGTCGAACAGTGAAGCTGAGTGGAAATGCAAAAGCTGACGTCAAGGAAATTCAAGTAAGGGCCTCCGCAAAATAGTCTCTAATGGTTTTAAGAACTCACTATTTATGTTACAGTTAGCATATCCTGTGGAAACAATCGAGAGGAAATGGAGGCATTCCTTGCAAATTTTGGGGAAGAATTTTAGGACATTAAGTGGTTGCCTCCTAAACATTCACACGATCATTACATAGTTCACAAACCCAGAGTGGAAGCCATAAACAGTAGACCATATTGTTATTCAGGTGAGCAAAAGGATGCAATTGAACGTGCAGTTCAGGAGTTGCTAGAATAAGGATTCATAAGGTCCAGCTTCAACCCCTACTCATCCCCAATCATTTTAGTCAAAAAGAAAGATTGCTCCCGGAGAATTTGCATGAACTACAGGGAGCTAAATAAACACACCATAAAAAATAAGTTTCCTATCCCAATGATAGACGGAAGAATTGAAGGATTCCAATTGGTATTCCAAGCTAGACTTGAGGTCCAGTTATCATCAGATAAGGATGAACGAGGAGAATGTTCAAAGACTATATTCTCTACTCACAAAGGCCACTTTGAGTTTCTGTTGACGCCCTTTGGGCTCACTAACCCTCTCTCCACCTTCCAGGGGCTCATGGATGTGATTTTTAAGCCATATCTCTGGAAGTTTATGTTGGTTTTCTTTGATAATCTCCTGATGTACAACCAAAACTCCACTCAACATCTGGAGCACTCATGACAAGTTCTAACAGTCTTCACATAACAACGACTATTCCTCAACGTGAACAAGTGTGTCTTCGGAGCCCAAAAGATTGACTATTTGGGGCACTCAATCTCGGAGGAGGGGGTACCCACTGATGCAAAAAAGATTGATACCATAAAGCAGTGGCATGTATCGCACACACTGAAGAAGATCAGAGGCTTCCACGACCTCACCGGTTAATATGGAACGTTTATCAAGCAATACGGGGTAATGGCTCAACCACTTGATGCTTATTAAAGAAATATTGTGCAGGTAGTTAGCAGTGGCGAAAATAATAACAACAAGCTTTTGGGAAATTGAAGGAGGCACTAGTATCGATCCCTATTTTGGCATTACCAAACTTCTCTCATCCGTTGACAGTAGAGGCAGATGCAAATGGAAAAGGAATTGGAGTGGTTTTACAACAGGAGGGACATCTGATCGCCTTCCTCAGTCAGGCCTTAGGGTCCAAACACCAAGGTCACTCTATGTATGAAAAACAATTCCTGGCGATCATCAAGGCAGTCAAATACTGTCATCACTATCTAAGTGGTTGCCCCGTCAAGATTTTAACTGATCACAAGAGTTTGAAATTCTTAATGGAACAACAAATCTCAACTCCTTTCTAACAAAGCTAGTTACCCAAATTAATGGACTCTGATTTCGAAGCAATTTACCGAAGTGGAAAAGAGAAGGAGGTGGCAGACACATTATCCTGAATATCCAACTTTGAGATGCTTACATTTACATTAACCCAAATTCATACAATGCTCATGGATGAAATTAAAGACTGTTGGAGTAAAGACACAACCATTTGGGATATAATAAAAAAGATAGAAGAGCATGAAGTGCAATCAAGGAATTTTAAATGGAAGAAAAACCTATTCAGGTGGAAAGGAAAATTGGCTCCCCTATATTATGGTCCGTTCCCGATGGTTTCAATGATCAATAACGTAGCTTACAAGCTAGAGCTTCTTAAGGACTCCAACATTCATCCTACCTTTCACGGATCATAATTAAAGAGGTCTATTTCATAGAAAATTCCATGATCGACTTAGATTCCAACAACAGTGAATCATGTAGAAAAGATACCAGAAGCGATATGGGGGAGAAAAATGATTAAAATAAAAAACAAAGCAGTGACTCAAGTACTGTTTCAGTGGAAAGGGAAGATAAGGAGAATGCGACATGGGAAGCTCTACTTGATCTACAGAAAAGGTTTCTAGATGTCAATTTGATAGAAGGGAGCTCTTGAACGGGAAGGGGGTGTTGGGGAAAACATTCGATGAAAGAAGAAATACTATGAAAGGACGTTAAACAACATAGGAGGAAGATGAAATACGACACCGAAGAATCAAGCATCAGCAAATTGGAATGTGCAAAAGCATAATGGTTATAACAGCCTACTTAGGATTGTAACACATGTCAAAATCATAATAGATTCAGAGTTGATAAATAGTACGTATTGAAAAATTCTAAAATGTAAAACTATTATTGTATATTTATCTCTTGTTTCCTGTTGTACGAAATTATTATGTTGTTCGTTTACTTTCGCATCAGATTTTTCGTGGTTATTATACCAGCTTCTACTATTGTTAAAGAAGGGCATTCTTGGATCCACTAATTTCATCTTGGCTTATGGGAATCAATGGTTGAAAAGGAGATTATCAAGTAAAACACATCTTCAAGTTAAATGATCATCATCATCATCATCATCATACCTCGAAGTCTCGCAATAAAGCAGGGTTTGGGGGAACCTAATAGTATGCAGCCTTATCCCTACATTATAGAGAGGCTATTTCCAGTAGGCCCACATGCATATGTGACATGATAATAGTGATGTAGGTTACAAAGAATAAAT
>JANPWT010579884.1:0-11777 GCA_024678245.1 Erythroxylum densum | reverse complement strand
GAGGTGTTCGAGGGGCTAACAAGTTGGAAACAATTCCATTGTCAATTAGTAGTTTTTGGAACTCTCCAAATAAGTACTCACCACCTCGATCTAATCAAAGTTGTTTTAATAGCTTGCCTAGCTGCTTCTCAGCTTCATCTGTGAATTCTTTGAATTTTTTAAAGGACTCACTCTTTTTATGCATCAAATACAAATAACCATGTCTAGAGTAATCATCTGTAAAGGTTATGAAGTGTTCATAATCTCCTCTAGCTTGAAAATTCATAGGCCCACATACATTAATATTTACTAGCTCTAACATGGATTCATATCTTCCTTTATAAGGAAATGAGGCCTTGGTCATTTTTCCTTTAATACAAGATTCACAAGTGGGTAATGGATCATTATCCAAGCCTATAAGGATCCCATCCTTTACTAACCTGTCAAGTCTTTTCTGATTGATATGACCCATTCTTAATTGCCATTAATATTTTAAACTAATGCTAGAGTCATTAGATTGTCTTGGTTTTATTAATTCTGTGGTGTTTAATGAACCTATCATATGTTCTATAAAGAACAATCCCTGTTTAATTATCGCATGAAATATAAAATCCTTATTCTCATATAGTGTGTAACTATTTCATTCATCCACTAAAGGTACTTGCAAATCATACCTCGTTGGGAGGTCACATTTGCTACGAATTAGTAGACTTATCCTTTAGGAGACCTAAACTATGCAAGATCTAAGATTCATGTCCTTTAGTAGGGAGCAACATTTCAACACATGCAAATGAGCCATCCCATGGAGACCATGGACTCTCTCATAAGCATCCTCTCCCACTCAATCTTTTTGGTCTTTAAGTTTTAACAAATACCATCTTATCTAGATGCAATTAATTATCCATCCTATATTGTTTTATTACATATCTCATACAAAATAAATGCATGGCAAAGCCAATGGTTGGAAATTATTCTAAATGGCATACTATCACATAATATCACATATTATTAGCATCCATCCATCCATTCATCTCATGAATAATAACACTACTTTTGATTGTCCATCCTAGAACATAAAAATAAATTACAAGGCTCGTGGCCTAAAAAAAATGTCTCAAACTTGGATCTTCCACTTTGATCTTTTCGCTCACATAACCTGGCCCATTCGGTAAAAGATGTGTAATGGAATTTATTTTACAAAACTTTTTGTTTTTCATAAAACCGAATTTCGTCAATATGAAAACAAAAATTCCAACACTTGTTTTTCACAAAAAACTAAAACTTTGGCAATATGAAAACAAAAAATCTAGCACTTGTTTTTGGTAAATTCGAGACTAAAAAATTTCAGCACTTGTGTTTCATAAAACCAAAACTTTGTTAAAACAAAATTGCAACACTTTGGTTTTCACAAAACCAAAACTTTGCCAATACATCAAAGGATAAACCGAAACCATTACCTTCTTTTCCTCGATTTATAGCTGCTTCATCTTCAACATTACAAAAATTTGTACAATAAAAAATCAAAGAAAATAGAAAAATGAAGCCAAGGAGGAAACATGATGATTATAGGCTACCCTTCTTGTTACAAACCAAAAAAAAAACTTACAAGGTAACACTATATTCTATGGACAACCAAAAGAGAAAAACATACACCATGTAAAAAATATGCAGCATACAAAATATAATTGCCAACCCATGCATCATAGATAGGAACTGAAATCATTTATAATAAAATGGCTCTGATATCAATTATTGGATAGAAAATAAAAGCATACTAGATTTGGCTAAACGGTAAATTTCAAAAACTTTTCTGAAATCAAAACATAGCGAAAACATCATAACAAAATCAAAATGTTTCAGCCATAAGTGATACGGTATAAGGAAAATAGTTAACATAAGAATAAGACGAAAATTATACCGAATCCTTGCTACAACTTTGACTCATCACTTTTATATCCTCTCTTTGTCAATGTATCATCTCTTTGTTATTGTATCCTTGACCAATTCGATCTACCACTTGTTCTCCTTAGACAACTTGGTTACCAAGATACTTTGGTGGGAAAGGATAAGAAATCTTGAAGAGATTTTCCTTAGTTGAAAGAAGCCAAAAATGAGACCCTTCTCATTCAAGTTTTGGCTAGGCTATGTAAGAGAGGAGAGAGTGAGTAAAAAATGCAACAACCTCTCCTCTAATTCTCTCAATTTTGATCATAGATGAAGAAAAAGAAGTGAAGTGCATCCAATGCATCACTTCATTCTTTAATCAAACATAAAGAATCCAATAAATGAGACTCTCTCAATTGTTTAAGATGGCTATATGAAAAGACTAGTAACCTAAATAAGACCCTCTCATTTTCGGTTATGCGATGAAAGAAGGCATAGACTACATCAAATGCACCTCCTCCTTCATTAATCAAATGAATGCTAAAAGGTTACATTACATGCCATCATTAAAAGACAACCATTAAACTATTTAATGATAAGATCATTACTCTATTTAATGATGATAAAGCATGATAAAAACCATCTAAAATTTAGCAGTTCAATGCTAAATATGAAGCGACACATTTAGCTATAAAACTAAAATTTGCCCTTCCTTTTTCTTTAATAACTTTATTTCAATTTAATTGATCTAATTAATCAAATCAAACCAAAGTCCAACCTAATATTAAATGCTCATTTGGGCTTCTAATTAACAATTAAAAGTGTAAGGCCAACATTCAATCATAGGCTTTAATACCGAATTTAATTAACTCTTAATTAAATTGTTCCGGCATTATCCTTATTCTAAATCTAATTTGGTCCTTTATTCTTTCTTATTTTTGGTAATCTCTATTTATATATCTTACTTTGTTTGATAACCTTCCTAGAAGCCAAGTGGGGAATCTTTAGATAATTAAAGCTCTAATAAGCTAGAAATTAATTTAATTTCATTAGAATTAATTTCAGCTTGTTAACCAAATTTTATTCCACTAAAGAAAATTAGTTGAATTCTTAAATTACTAAATATTATGAGAACACAAACTCTATTATGAACCATATTAGCCATCCACACAATAAAGGGTAAAATTATCATTTTACCCTTATGTTGGTTTTTCCTTCTAGATTTTTTGTTTTACTCTATATGGTGATTAACACGTAAGATCTTATTTTGGTGTTAAGACTTGATGGGTAGCTAGTCCATCAAACTTCGAGCGCTAGTTTAATTACCAATCTCCATAAAACATCTAGAAGTAATGATATCACTATAAACTCTTTATTTGAGTGATGTTTCCTGATACATGTTTCAATTAATAATACCAACATGTAGATGCTAGATTAATACTCTGTAAAATCCATTCCCATCATATCAAGAATTATAATGAAACACGTATGAGTTCACCACTCATCAGGATTATAGTTTGTAATAAAAGAATGTTGAAGTGTATATTTTAAGATTGAAGTAACGACCTACTTTATTCTTTAAAAAATATGTGATTCTAGATTCATTTAATAGTTTCATTATCGATAGTTGACTACTATCATGATATAAAACTCATCATTCCCTTGAAGTAAACTCCTTTACTTGCACGGAGATAAATCGCAACACTACAGTCTAAACCATAATAAGGCAACCAACTTGATTATTCAACTGTGAATCAATTATTTAGATTCTAATAATATACATGCTTCTCATGCATCTTTATGTATATGTATATTACTTACAAAAGAATTTTGGTACCTTATGGCTAGTTATATTATGCTCATACAAATAAAACCAAACTATTTTGTTTAATTAGTAATAAATATTTTATTACAAAAAGTAACTGGAAGAAGATTATGTTATATATAAATACACTTGCTTTCCAGGGCACTATATTTACATAACTTCAACACTTAATAGGAAAGGGGAAGGAGGAACATAGGAAGGGTCCTCATTCTTTTCTTAATCCTTTTTCTGCTTCTTTTGGTCTTCTACAAAGTGGGTTTGAGCTGGTCTATTAGTTGGTTCTCCTAACTCTTTCCCACTCCTAAGTGTGTTAGTCTTACATTGCTCTTTTGAATTTACTTTCATGTTACACAAATAGTTTTCCAAACTTTACTTACAAAATTCCCTAGAAAATTAGCCCATTCGAACTTCTAGGTTGTGAATATAAGAGGCTTGATTTTCCATTATTTTCTCAAACTTCTCTTCCAATCTCTTTTGAGCCTCTTCCATGTTCATGAGCTTATCTATGATTTGATCAAATTCAGAATTTGATGAACTAGACTCATTTAGCTAAAATCCTAATAGGTTTCCCAAGTGAGTCCTTATATTGTTGGACTAATAGAAATCTTAGTGGTTTTGCCACCTTGGATTTTACATGTTTTTAATAAGAATGATGACTTCCTTAACCAAATTGTTCCTCATTGAAGTTTGCAAGAGTCCTTTGATTCCTATAATGTATTTCCTCCATCATTTAATCTTTTGGACTCCTCATAGTTATCTAGTGATGCCTAAATTTATGTGTCTTCTACTTTGCTCCCAATCTTCCTTCTCTAGCTCTTTATTTTTCCTAATCCTTATACTAAAAGAATTAGACTAATCCTACACCTCCTTGACAACGGTGTCAAAAACTTGATTGAGGGTATTGAGTCTTACAATTTATAGCATTTAATTACTGCAAGAGCACGGGTCGTGAATTGTAGCAAGTGAAGGGTTGATCCCACGAGGAGGGTCAATTAATCTAATCCTAGGTTATCTAAGGCTATAAAATAAATAAAATAAAAATAAAAACATAAAAAGTAAATTAGGGAATTTGATTAGCAAGAATTTAATTTTGGAAATTGAGACACAAATAAGGGAAATTGAGCAATGCACAGGTCACAATGAAAATCACTAGAGAGAAATTACCAAGTTATGAAAGACGAGATTTTCCTATCATTAATGTTAATCTAGCCATTTATGCATTATTGTGGTGTCTGTTCTAGACTATCAAAGGGTCGATTACTCTCTCAACTTATAACCGTTAAAACCTAATTGAATTATGGAGTTTGTAATCTCTCAATTTGACAAAAGACCAATAATTCTAATTAGATCTTAAGCTCTCTAATAAACTACCGGGACTCACATAAGATCTCTCTTCTCACAAAACCCTATCAGATTAATTGCATGATCTATTGAATTATCTAACTCTTGTTAATCCAATGCAATCATTTTTATCTGATTCACTCTCTCAATTTATTACCAAAATATACAAATACCATAATTGATCATAACACCCAATCAATAAAACACAAAACGACTATATTAGCATTAAATCAAGGTATATCTCAAAAGAATAGTTAGAACATCATGAATAATAAAAAATCATCATCATATAATCCATTTCAATCTTATACATGGAAGGAATAAAAATGGAAATGGAAAGGAGAAAGAACTTGGATTGGATAGTCCAGGAAGCCACAACGTTAGGAGACCCAGTTATGTAGGCAGATAGCAGTGTCGAAAGACCCGCTTCTTCTTCCTCTTCTTCTCTCTCTCTCTCTCTTTTTGTTCTCTCTCTTTTTAAAGCTTTACAAATGTGCAGAAAATGAAGCTTTATTTAAGGTTGCATCTCTTTTCCTTATATAATATTTCTAACTAAGGAAACCCTAGGGTCTTTTCCAAGTATGAAGGGTTTGAAAAGTCCCTTAAAGACTCAAGTTAGGAAGGCTGTGCACATATTTTGTTACACAAGCCATGATCATGGCACCGTTTACATCCAGTTCTGTCAAGATCATGGAACCATTTACATCCAGTTTTATCATAATCGTGGCCTATTGCCACAATCGTCATCGTAGTTCTAGGTCCGACCCTTCTTCAAATCTTCTCCGTTCTTCAATACTTGGCCTAAAATACTAGCAAACTCATCAAGGCACCTTAAATATATAATATTGAAGCTCAAAAGCATACTTTAATCCATAAAACACTTAAAACACAAATATTTACTAACTAAAAAAATTCAAACCTGAACACGCACTAAACAATCAAATTAATAACTAAATACAATCTAAACTACCCACACAAACATGACATAATCTATAACTATCAGTTACGATGCACTACCAATAAACTCTAAGGTTAATAGTATGGATGAAGAATAGATGAAGACACAAGCAAGGACTGACTTGATGCTCAAGAATCATACGTCTTCCATTCACAGCCTCAAGGTATAAGTTTGCTAGCTTGCCACTATATTGATAGTCAGAAATTCAGGTAACCTTCTCAGTACTACTGAATCTAACCTAAAGGAACAAGTGAAAGCAATGCATTTGAGAAGTGGGAAATAGTTGGTAGAACCAGTTCAAAAGGAAGCCAAAGATAATGTTGAGATAAGTCAGGAGAAAGGTAAGTAAAAGATAACAGAAGAGGAGGAACCCCCTACATTATACCTCCACTATGCATACTCAAGTTACCATTTCCACAGAGATTAAGTCAAAATCCTGCAGAGACCCAATTTGCAAAATTTTTGGAAAATATTAAAATTCTACATTTGAGTTTTTCATTTCAAGAATTGCTTGAAAATATTCCAAAGTATGCAAAAGTTATTAAAGGAGCTACTTTTTCGTAAGCAAAATTAGGATTCAAAGGAAACAGTAGCTAACAACGAGTTGTAGTTTAATGATCACCAACTACATGCCATTAAAATTAAAAGATCCAGGTAATTTCACTAACTTGCATTGTTAATGGTGTGGAATTTTTAAATATTTGTGTTATCTTGGCGCAAGTATTAATCTTATGCCATTGTCTATTTTTAGGAAATTAAAGCTGGATGATATAAAACAAACCTCAATGAAAATTTAGTTAGTAGATCATTCGATAAAGAAAGCATTTAGGGTTGTGGAAGATGTTCTGATAAAGGTTGACAAATTTGTTATTCATGTTAACTTTGTAATTCTTGATATTGTAGAATACATGCCGTTTCCACTCATTATGGGACATCCATACATGAACATTGATTGGGCACTCATTGATGTTAATAATGGGATCTCAATTTTATATATTGGTGATAAAAAGGTCGAATTCAACATGAATAAGACATTGAAAAACAAGGCTGAGCGAAACATTTGTATAAAAGTTGATATGGTGGATGATTATACGGAGGAATAATAGAGAGCAATGATTAGATGACAATGAGATAAGTATAGAAAAAGGGGAGTTAGATCGCAATCAAAGCAGGAACCCTTAGAGAGGACAGAGTTACCAACCCCACCTTCTTGTGAAGAAACCACTAACCAATGAGCTCAAACCACTACTAGTGCATTTAAGGTACAAATTTCTAGGTAGGATCAAACACTAGCAATAATTTTTTAAAATCAGTTGAATTAGGACATAGAAAAAAAAAGTGGTTGAGATTATAAAGAGAAGAAGGAAAGCTATGGGGTGGAATATATCATACATCTGAGAGATAAGTCCCAGTATTATTATGCACAGAATAAATCTCAAGGATGGATGTAAGACAGTTAGGGATAAGTAGCAATGATTGAATCCAAACATCAGGAAGTTATCAAAAAGGGGATTATCAAGCTGTTGGATGTAGAAATTATATACCCAACATTAGACAACAACTAAGTGAGTATAGAATAGTTTGTACCTAAGAAAGATGGGAAAATAATGGCAGAAAATGAGAAGGGTGAGTTGATATCAACTGAAATAGTTATTATATGAGATGTCTGATAGATTACAGGAATCTCAAGCTGGTGACAAAGAAAGATCATTTTCTATTACCTTTTATTAATAAGATAGCAAAGCGAGTTACTGGACATTCAATTTGTTGCTTTTTGGATGAGAATTATGGCTATAATTAGGTATTTATATGTCTATATGATCAGGAGAAGACAATGTTTACATGCCTATATGGAACTTTTTTGTACCGATGGATGCCATTTGGACTTTGAAATGCACCAGCTACATCCCAATAGTGTATGATGACAATTTTTGTAGACATGATTTAGGATTTTTCTAGAAGTATTTATGGATGATTTTTCAATATTTGGAGATTCTTTCGAGCAGTTTTTGACAAATTTAGACAAAGTTCTCCAACTGTGTGAAGAGTTGCATTTAATCTTAAGTTATGAGAAATGTCACTTAAATGTTTAGGAAGGAGTTGTCTTGGGATATAAGATATCATGTAATGGTATTGAAGTGGATAAAGCAAAGACCGAAGTCATTGATAAGTTTTCACCGCCAAGTAATGTCTGAGGGTTCAAAGCTTTTGTGGGGCATTTTAGATTGTACCAATGATTTATAAAAGATTTTTCATTAATTTCCAAACCCTTTAATCTTTTATTAGAAAAATATGTACTTTTGTTTTCGATAATGATTGTTTACTTACTTTTGGTAGGTTAAAGGGTACATTGAAATCAACACCTATTTTATAGCCGCTAGACTGGAGTTTACCATTTGAATTGATGTTTGGTGCTAGTGAATATGCAATTGGGTGTGTATTGGGGCAACATAAGGCAAAAGGTTACATGCCATCTACTACACTAGCAGGACTTTAATAGGACCTCAACTTAACTATACAACTATAGAAAAAGGACTGTTAGTTGTACATGTGACAAGTTTTGTTCTTTACTTATTGGGTTCAAAGGTTGTTGTGTTTACAAATCATGCAGTACTAAGGTATCTTTTTATGAAGAAGGATGCAAAGCCTTGATTAATCTAGTGGATCCTACTCCTATAAGAATTTGTAATTGAGATCAAGGATAAAAAGGAATAGAAAATATGGTAGCTGATCATTTTTCAAGTTTAGAAGGAGGGTGTTTACTCCCACAGGAGGAAATCAATGAACAATTCCTCAATGAGTGGTTATTCTCGATAAATGAATCAAGTATTCCATGGTTTGCGGACATTGTGGACTAGATCATCGGTGATACCCTTCCGCTACTTTTTTTTACTAGCAGAGAAAGAGATTTTTATTGATTGTTCATAATATATATGGGAGGAATCAATTTTGTACAAAAATGGTGCTAATGGGTTAATTAGGAGATGTGTTCCAGATAATGAATTTGGTGTTGTTTTAACTCACTATCATAGTTCTTTGTATGAAGGACATTACAAGGTTAACAAGACAGTTGCAAGAACGTTGAATTTTGGATTCTTTTTGCCAATATTGTTCAAGGATGCATAAGGCTTTTTGAAAAGTTGTGACATATGCTAGAGAGTCTCAAACATTTCGAAAAGAGATGAGATGCCACTGTCGACAATCTTGGAAGTTAAAATCTTTGATGCTTGGGGGCTAGACTTTATCGGTTCATTTCCATCCTTTTTCAAAAATACTTATATCCTAGTGGGCATTGAATATGTATCAAAATGAGCCAAGGTTATGGAAACTCCAATAAATGATGGTTGAGTAGTTCAAAGATTTATAAAGTGAATATTTAATAGGTTCAAAGTGTTAAAGGTCATAGTCAGTGATAGAGGTACACATTTCTGTTAAAAAAAACCATTTGAGGCTCTATTGAAAAGATATAGGGTGTAACATCTATTTGTAATGCTTTACCACACCCAGATAAGTGGACAAGTAGAAACGGTGAATAGAAAGCTAAAAAATATCTTGGAGAAGATTGTTAATAGTTCGAAAAAAGATTAGATAACCAAGCTAGATGATGCAATTTGGGCCTACTGGATAGCCTTTAAGACAACCATTGGCACCATATCCTACTAATTAGTTTATGACAAGGCTTGTAATTTACTAGTGAAGTTAGAGCAGAAGGCATATTGGGCAATCAAAGCATTGAACTTTAACTTAAAAGTAGTTAGTGAGAGAAGATTGCGTGCCTATGAGAATACCAAACTGTATAAGGAATGAACTGAGAAATGACATGATGCTCATTTGAAAAATAAGGAGTTTGAGGTCAGAGATATGGTCTTATTGTTCAAATCTCACCTTTGATTATTTCCTGGTAAGCTAAAATCAAGGTGTGGTGGCCCATTTCAAGTCCCTAAGGTTTTTTCATATGGTATTGGAGTTGACCAATAACAAAGGTGAGACATTCAAGATCAATGACCACCGACCTAAGTCTTATTTTAGAGGAAATTTACCCTAGGATTAGGAAGTGCTTTCCTTTTGCCCCGCTTAAGTAATCTGAGCATGATGAAGAAGTCCCACTAGTGACTTTAAACCTAGTATTGGTTTGGATATGCATTTATTCTCTATATGTTTGTGTGTTTTATTTAATTAACATTTTACAATTTTTTCTTTCTTATTTCAGAAAAGAGAGATTAAGGCATGGTTGGCAAAAATGGAGCACCAACAACATTATAAGAGTAAGAAACTCCTTAAAATTTTTAAACTTCAAGGAGTACACGTGCCATCATCGACAAGTTCGCCGCCATAATTTCCATAAGCATTCTCTTGCCTTTAATTTTTATTTTTTTGGTTACTATTTGTGTTATATATTTTATTTTTCCATTACATATCACCTTCACACATTGAGGAAAATGTGTCATTCACGTGTGAGGGAGTGGTATGCAATTGCATTGCATGTTGTTTGTATATGTGACCCCCCATTTTTGTGTAATATGCATTTTTTATGATTTTTTTATAATTTTTTTCTTTTTCCTATTTAGTTTGCGTATGCTTGACTATTTGAATGGGCAATGGCTGAAATTTTAATGAGAACAGCTTACTTTTGAAGAAAACTATTTAACTTGTGAAAATATATTAGCTTAGGAAGTTATGTGTTAAGTGTCTTTAATATAAATATGTATGTTAATTAGGACATTGTGACTTATTTTACACTATATTTCACTCTATTTCATGTGTTTATCATTAGAAGTCATTTAAATAGGTAAATAATCCTAGTTACCTCTCATGTAAATAATTCTCTATAAAGAAATGAAGTAGGTTAAAAATGTGAAAAAAGTAAAAAAAAAGTGTCGTTTGAATAAATAACTATTCCACTGACCTGTTGGGTTAAGAATAGAGATAGTAGCTAGTTGTGAGTAATGATATAACTAATTACATGGGGACATTCATCACAAATGTTTGTTTTAGCATCAAAAGGCTAAAATGTCTACATGTGAAACCCAAGCTCTAAGTATGGCTTCCTATGCTTCAATATATCCATCTTGCCTTCAACATCCTCCCTTCTTACTCTCGTTCTAATTTCAAATGGTAAGAAATCAGTATAAACTTAGTCATCAAACCCTACTATCCACCAAATATAGATGAGGGTCATCCTATAGTACCACTAGAAATGGAGATTCTCCAAAAGGGAGCATAAAGCTAGGAAGCCACATTGGTTGGCATATTCATTAGTCATAGACATCCATTTCCCACGATCTCAAGCTGGGCTCATAGAAACTTCAAAAGCGGGGGCTTGCAGGATGTTCTCTTTAGCTTTTCTTCCAAGGAAAAGCTAAAAAGGAGAGGAGGACCTTGGCACTTTTTATCAACCACCCATTTTTTTTCGAACTTGGTAACTAAGCATAAGTCTTAACAAAGTGAAGCATGAAAACATTCTAGTATGGATGAATATGCTTAATGTTTCTCTTCAGTATTAGACAACTGAGGGTTCAAGCCTATTAGTTAGTTACTTGCGCAAAATACTATGCATGGATGGTAGATAGCAAAGAAGAAGAGGGTAAGGTTTATAAGAATATGTATAAGTATTGAGCTTGTTAAAGAGCTCTTGGATATCATACCACTAATAAGAATAGGCTTAAAGAAATCAGTCTATAAAAACTCAATATTAGTAACCTATCAGTGGATATGTAACATCCCACCCCCTCCTGGAAGGGTAAAATAGTAAAATTGGCATAGGATGAGACTAATAGGGAATATTTAGTA
>JANPWT010579687.1:0-11778 GCA_024678245.1 Erythroxylum densum | reverse complement strand
TAAACAGTCATTACAATGTGTATGAAAATCTATTCACATGTGTGTGTATGCTACTGTTATGCATGAGTATGAAATGCGTTTTTCTTATCTCTGTGCTATATAACTCTATGGATATCCAAAAACTCGAACAATCCAATAGATTTGGATATGAATAGTAAATCATAAAAACTGATGGATATAGATATGAATATAAATATAGGTTGAGTCATAAAAAATTGATAAAGATATAGAGAGAATAATATCCGAACTGAACCTTACCTATTACTATGGCTAATTATAATAGAGGCACTTAGTACAATTTTCTAGGAGAGACTAAACTTTAAGATACATGACTCATCAGAGAAGTGGTGTACCCACAATAGCTCACTGATGTGGCTGTGGAGAGAGAGTCTAATGAGAAGTGACATATATGCGTGAATTTTCTTCTTTTTTTTTGTAAGAAAGGAAGGTAAGCCTAAGACCGGGGGAACGCCCAATTAGAGGCGTCAAGAGCTAGGGGCGTGCGAAGACCGGGCAGGGGCTCCGTCCAGAGAGACCAGCGGTGACGATTAGTAGCGCCATGTTTAGCTAGCAGATCAGCGCAGCGATTTCCTTCCTGAAAGGTATGTACAATAGAGCAAGTCCAGTCGCGCAGCAACAAAGTCCTGATAGTATCACGAACGTGCAGGAACGTGTGGGAGGAAAGACAAGGATTTGTAACCAACCGAATGGCGTCCTGGGAATCCGACTCCACAATCAACTGTCAGAAACCGCGCTGCCAAGCCAAGGCCAACCCACGCTGAAGAGCTAGCAACTCAACAAGCAGAGAGGTGGCATGACCAATGTAGCCTGAGAAGCCCACCAACCATTGACCCCGATCGTCACGTAGCAGGCCCCCGAAACCAGCAGCTCCCGGATTGCCCACAGAGCTGCCATCCACGTTGAGTTTAATATAACCGAAGGGCGGGGCTTGCCAGACCACCCAGCGGGGCCAAGGTGGTGGGAGAGGGGGGGCCCAACACTGGAGGCAGTCATCGACGAGTCGCAAGAACCACCTGAGTTGGCCCTCGACAGAGAGAACCTTATGCTGCAACACGTCCTTATTCCGCGCAGACCAGATGATCCATGCTACTAGAATAAATCGAAGCACATGGGGAAAAGGGCAGGAAGAGTCAAAGACATGATAGTTAAGCCACTCATCAAGAGTGGAACGGAAGAAGGAGTCGTCAAGCGGGCCAAGGATGGAGAGCCATACAGTTTTTGCCCAAATGCAATCCCGCAAAACGTGGGTATGGGCTTCCCACCCCTGTCCACAGCGATGACAAATTGGAGTTGGAGCCATGCCCCTATGATAGCGCAGGTCGTGAATTTTCTAGATCTTGGTAGAGTTACCCACTTTCGCTTACAGATGCCACAAATGATTGAGCTTCATAGACGTATACTCGGCTATAACTAGATCCAGATGTAAGAGCATGATGAGGAAAACAAAGTATTCATCGTACAAGAAAATGGTGTACAGACTTGACAATACAAGGGGGACTTGTTAAAGGTTGGCTAATTCTATATTTTTTGAGAAGATCAATAGAAATATGTGATCACCAAAATAAAAATACTATCAATAATTTTGAAAAACTAAAGAAATATAGTGTGAAGTTAAATCCTAAAAACTACGTGTTTAGGAGCTCTGCTAGAAAGTTCCTAGGGTTCACGACACGTTAAAAGGGTATTGAGACGAAACTGAAGGTTTGCATTGAATAATGAAGACCTAAAGAATCATTTACAAACTCACTCACCATCACTCCAAGTGGGGAGGTTCTATACCTGTATATTTCTATTTCCTTGAGGACGTTTTAATATGCGAAGATAGGCATAGAGACCAATAAAAATATCCGAGGTTTAGAGGTCAAATACATATAAATGGTTGTCATCAAGCAAGAGAGGAAACTGAGGCCTTACTTTTAGTCATGCACTACTGCTGTTGTGATAGGTCCCATTGTGACAAATCTTGCACAAATTGGAAATCTCGAGTTGAATGGTGTGGAAATCAGAGAAACTAGTATCAGGTCATCTCGTAGACATTGGTGAAATCTTAATTGTTAGCACACTTTATTATAAAGTGCACCATTCCCCTAACTCAGTCAAAAACGAGCTTGTTACAGAATCTTCTCTCGATTGAACTATGTATGTTAGCTCGCGTGGGATGACGAAGGGAACAAAGCTTACATTGTTATCCAGGTCCCATCTAAATTCAACATCAAATAGTGTCAGAAACATAAGTGTAAGTCTTCAAACAAATAAGCAGAAATATAAAGCCCTTATAAGTGTAATAAAAATAGCTATGCCCTCACAAATATGAGCGGTCAAGATTAAGTTAGATTCGTTACTTGTTATCAATAAGATACATGGTTATTTTGCATCCAAGGAAGAAGTCATGAACAAATATTTCACATTCTTCATCAAGGCCCTAACGAAAGAAATGCATTTCTAGGTGGAACATGTTCCTGTAGAGAATAACAATTTAGCGTATCACTCATCCAAATATGGAACCAAAGAAGTTAAACTTAGAGACGCTTTCTTGAAAGTCGAGAAAATTCCCACATATGACGAAAAATTTCGGCATAAATAGGAGAAGCTGCCACATATCAGAGAACTGTAATAAAAAATTGTTGGATTTAATATAACGTATGGGTATATATTATGACTTATCATAAAATTAAGACCCGTTAAAATGATCTATTAAGATTAAAGGTTTTGGGCTATATGACATCTAATAAAATATGAGTTTTAACGTGTAAAGACTCAAAAGTTTAATTTAGAAATAAAACAAATAATATAAGAAATTAGAGTTATGATCCCCAAGTCATATGAATAATTGTCTTTTCTAATATCTCATCAGTCATAAAAGAGACAATTTTTTTTAGAGAAAATAGACTCACATATTAACTTAGAAGATGGATAATCACAAGATTTAATAATCACGTTATTCTCATGAATCCAGGTATACTTCCGCAACAACTCTAAGTACTCTTGATGATTAGATCATGTTAGATCGTTGAGAATTTTTTAATTATTTGTGATTCATATGGACGGAATATTTTTGTTTCTTCAGATCTGGTTATTTCATTATATATATATAGATATGGTTTTAACTCTTTGATTATGTTTGGGTGAAAAAAGTTCCGTAGAAAAGCAAAAGAAAAAAACCTTCTGAAACAGACAACAATTCGTTGTTTTCAACGGGTGTTTTCAAAAGTCTTTAATAGATAAAAGTGGTCTGAGCGTTCCTTTCAGGTTTTTAGTAAAAGCCTTTAATCTTTATCACGATCTTTCAAGAACGTTTCCGTTTTTTATAATACCTAAAGCTTTGGTTTATACTTTTAACTATTAACCATCGATACAAACCAGAAGACCCTTTATTTGGTTTTACACTTTGACCATTCGATAAAGACCAAATTTACTTTTATTTGGTTTTCTACATTAACCATTGCATCAAATAAAGACCACAAACATCCTTAAAGCTTTAGCAGTTTGGAACCAAATATTTTAAAGCCAACTTTAATAACAAATGAGATATTTGGTCAACTAATATATTCGGTAACTTTTACAAATTTTATATTTGGTTCATACATGATGTTTCGGTACATGCAGCTTTTGCAAAAAATCAATTACACATGTTTTTAGTTTATATTTTTGTATGAAAATTGAATTCAATTAACTAAGGCTAATACAATCGATGTTCAAATTAATTATTCAAAATATGTTCAAATTTTGGTGTAATTGATCTTTTATTAATATTGTAAAATAAATTGATTAAAATAACATGCTGCCAAAGCAACCTCTTTTGTGTAAATTAATTTATTTTATAATATTAAGATGTTAAGTATGTGTAATTTATGCGGGTATTGACCAGCTCAAAGGAAAGTCAATATTTTGACCGAACTACATGTACATCTATGGTGATAAATATGTGACAATTATTAGGTTTGTTACGTGAACAATTAATTAGTCTAAAGAAAGGTTAATTGTTTGACAATTTTGCTATTGTCAATATTTGATTATTGCACCAAGATTACCACTTGCAAGTTGATATTTATGTCCAAAGACTAAATATTAATATTGTGCTAGGTATTTGTGATGAACTTTACCATTATTTGATTTTATATGATTATGTGAAATTTATGTGAACTTGTTTGTTGGTTGTTTTGTTCTCTGTTCAGTTGCTACTTTTGCTTCTATTATTATTGCCAGCATCAATTCCATTTCCGTGTTTAACGGCATAAACTAAAGGCATGGAAAAAGAATGTTATGATTGTTTTCGGTGTCATTGATCTAGACCTTGCATTAAGGACCAAACATCCTATCAATCTTATGGCTAATAGTTCCTCTACTAATAAGAGGGACATGGAAAGGTGGAAACATTCAAAATGCATAAGTCTTATAATCATAAAGTGTGCTATAAACCTTCAGGGGCACTATGTTCGAAGGGGTAACCACTGCCAAATATTAACTTAAGGAAATCGAAAAGAGGTTTGTCAAAAGCGAAAAGGCTAAAACAAGTACAATTTTGACAAATCTAATTTCAATGAGATATAAGGGAAAAAGAAACATAAGGGAGTACATCTTGGAGATGTGGCATCTTGCTTCGAAACTAAAGGCACTAAAGTTAGAGTTGTCTAAGGACTTGCTTGCATTTAGTTTTGATGTCTCTTTCTGCACAATTTAGTTAGTTTAAGGTTAGCTACAACTATCAAAAGGAGACTTGTACTCCAAATGAGCTCATTTCTCATTGTGTGCAAGAAGAGGAAAGCCTAAAGTAAGAGATGATACAGAGTGCTCATTTGGCAACTACCTCAAAGGACAAGAATTTGAAAAGAAAGAAGGGTAAGGAAGTTGCATGTGCCGCACCACAAAAGAAACGATAGAAGCAACAGGATAAGGCTTTTGCATGTTCTTTCTATGAAAGTACTATACACAAGAAAAAGAATTGTACCAAATATCACACATGGTGTGTAAAGAAAGGTACATTTCTTTCTTTGGTTTGTTCTGAGGATAATTTAACTTCGGTACCTATACACACTTGGTGGCTAGATTCTGGTGCTACTACTCACATCAGTGTGTCTATGTAGGGTTACCTGAACTACCGAGAGCCAGTTAATGGTGAAAGATACATCTATGTGGATGATGGTAAAGCAGTAGAAGTTGAGGCTATTGGAACTTTTAGGTTATTGTTAAATACCAGTTATTAGTTGGATTTGAATGAGACTTATGTTATACCGTCATTTAGACGGAATTTAGTTTCTATTTTTACATTGGACAATTTTGGCTATTCTTGTTCATTTGAAAATGGTTAATTTAGTCTTTTTAAGATTCAATACTTGTTGGTATCGGTTCTTTATCATTTAACCTATAGTTGATTAATAAGGTTGCCTCATATAATGAAATTTTGCATGTATGTAGAGGTATAGAGAGAAAATTAACCAATGAGAATTCTACTTCATGATAACACAAGTATTTAGGGCATATCTCTAAACAAAGAGTTGAACATCTTGTTTATGATAAAATTCTTGATCCCCTTGATTATGTAGACTTTGAAAATTGTGTTAATTGTATTAAGGGGAAACAGACAAACCTCAGGAAATCAGGTGTCAACAAGGCTATGGACATCTTAGAACTTATACATATAGACATTTTTGGTTCATTCCTTACAGCTTTATGGAATGATCAACAATATTTTATTACGTTCATAG
Source organism: Erythroxylum densum (assembly GCA_024678245.1). Lineage (NCBI taxonomy): Eukaryota > Viridiplantae > Streptophyta > Magnoliopsida > Malpighiales > Erythroxylaceae > Erythroxylum > Erythroxylum densum. Next base: position 6,052 of record JANPWT010579687.1, on the reverse strand, counting down.
ATAATTGCTCTCATTATGGATACCTGTATCTCATTCATGAGAAGTTCCAGTCTCTGGACTATTAAAAAACTATAAGGCTGAGGTTGATAATCAACTCAACAAAAGAATAAAAAGTGTCAGATTTGACCGTGGTGGTGAATACTATGGTAGATATAAAGGATGAACAACATCTAGGACAATTTGCTAAGTTTCTTCAAAAGTGCAGTGTCGTCCCATAGTACACCATGCCAGGATGTCCTAACATGAATGTTGTTGCTGAAAGGAGAAATAGAACACTGAAGGATATGGTAAGGAGTATGGTTAGTTATTTTACTTTACCATAATATCTTTGAAAAGAAGTATTAAAGATTGCAACTTATATACTTAATAAGGTTCCAAGTAAAGCAACTACTAAAACCCCTAATGAGCTTCGAATCAGCAAAAAGCCTAGTTTGAACCATTTGCACATTTGGGGTTGTTCATTTGAGGCAAGGCCATATAAGCCAAATGAAAAGAAACTAGATTCCATAACTGTTAGTTGTTATTTTATTGGATACTCTAAAGGGTCTAGGGGTTACAAATGATCCCACTGTAAATTCAATTTTTGAGATGGGAAATGCCCAGTTCTTTGAGAAAGTTGAGTTTGGGAGGGGAGATAAGGTGAGAGACATTGTCTTTGAAGAGGAATACAGATAGGAAATGTCCCATTCTTTGAGGATGTTGAGTTTGGGAGGGGAGATAAGGTGAGAGACATTGTCTTTGAAGAGGAATATGTTAATATTCTTCTAGTTATTGTTGACAATGATATGGGTTTTTATTCTTGATATTGTCGAAGTAACAAATCTAGAACAACAAGACAATGTTGAGGTTGACTAAGTGTCATTAAAGAGATCCACTAAAGAAAGGAGAAGTATCCAGATGATTACATCATATTTCTCTAAGAACATGAGGTTGACATTAGCGTTGTGGAAGATGATCCAATCAACTTCCATTAGGCCATGCAAAGTTCTAACCCTCATAAGTGGATTGATGTCATGAATGAGGAGATAAAGTCCATAAAAGACAATGACATTTGGGATCTCATTTAATTACCTGAAGGTGCGAAAACCATCGGTTGCAAATGGATATTTAAAACCAGGAGGATTTCGAAGGGCAATATAGAGAGATATAAGGCCCGTCTAGTTTCCAAAGACTTTACACAGAATGAAGGCATTGATTATAAAGAGACTTTCTCTCCAGCTTCATCAAAAGACTCTTTTAGAACTATAATGACACTTATGGTACATTTTAACCTTGAGTTGCATTAGTTGGATGTAAAGATTGCATTTCTTAATGTTGACATTGATGAGACAATTTATATAGTGAAACCAAAAAATATTGTGCCAGGAGATCCAAAGCAAATGGTTTGCAAATTGAAGAAATCCATCTTTGAACTCAAGCAAGCTTCTCGTCAATAGTATTACAAATTTCATCAAGTTGTTCTTTCGTTTGGTTTTGAAATGAATGCAGTTGATGATTATATATACCATAAGTTTAGTAGGAGCAAGTATAATTTTCTAGTTTTATATGTTGGTAGCATACTGCTTGTGAACAATGATATAAGCTTATTACACGAAACCAAGAGCTTTTTGACAAAGAAAATTGAAATGAAAGAACTTGGTGACACCTCTTTTGTATTAAAGATACAAATACACCAAGATCGCTCTTGGGGTATTATTGGGTTATCATAAAAGAGTTATATCTAGAAAATTCTTAAGAAGTTTGGCTTGCAGGATTGTAAACCAGGTAACATCTGTTGCTAAGGGAGACAATTTTAATCTCAACCAATGCGCTAAGAATGAGTTTAAAACTAAAGAAATGCAAAAGATTCCTTATGCTTCAGCAATAGGGAGTGTAATATATGCTCAGGTATGTACGCATCTAGATATTGAGTATATTGTTGGAATGTTGTGCAGACACTTAAGCGATCCTGGAATAGATCATTGGAGAGCTGCCAAACGAGTTATGTGGTACTTGCAGAGAACAAAAGATTACATTCTCACATACAAGAATTTTGGCATGGCAGTGAAGTTTATAACATGTTATGAGGCATCCAATCATGGAATATGACTCTAGAATTTTGTCACTAGGCTATGCATTGTATATGGTATTGAAAGAATGTTAAAGTTACTTTGTGACAATAAGTCACCAATCTTATACTCCAACAACAAGAGGAGCTCAACAAAGTCAAAGTATATAGACCTCAAGTTCCTGTTTGTCAAAGAAAGAGTTCAAGATGGCTAAATCTCTATTGAATATATTGGCATAAACTTCATAGTTATGGATCTTCTCACTAAGGGATTACCACCCAAGGTCTTTCATAAGTATGTCGCCCATATGGGTGTTGTATCTATTGAAGATATCTCGTTTTAATGGGAGTTTGTTATTTCAAATGATTTTCAATTATAGACACTTTTATGATTTATTTTAACCTTAAAGTTTATTTGGTTAATATCATTAAGGAATATGGAATTTAGACTAATTGGAAGTAGGCAAGTTAAGATCGCATTACATATGATTTCCATGCTACACATCTATGCTTGATCTATGTTGTTCAATTATATTGGCATAAGTTACTATTGATGAGTTTAGTTATGATATGCGTATAATGAAAACCATTTTGATCCTATGTTATTACAATTGATGAACGAGATTGATTAAAAACATATTTGGTAGTGATAGCAAATTTTGAGCTCGTAAGGTTATGACATGATATACAATTAAAGGAATTATAAATATATGACCTAAGTGGGAACTTGTGTGTGTGTGTGTGTGTGTGTGTGTGTGTGTGTGTGTGTGCGTGTGTGTATGGATTAATTGTATATTATGATCTATCATAAAGTTAATCCTAGTTAAAGTAATCTATTAAAGTTAAAGGTTTTGGTCTATATGACATCTAATAAAGTGTGTACTTTAATATGTAAAGACCTAAAAGTCTGATTTCTATTTTATGATGGGCTAAAATAGAAATAAGACAAATTATTTAAGAAATTAGGATAATGGTCTGCAAGTCATGTGAATAATTGTCTTTTCTAATATCTCATCAATCGGAGAAAAGATAGCTCTTAAGAGAAAACATATGCACATATTAACTTGGAAGATGGATAACCGCAAGACTCAAGAATCATGTTGTTCTTATGGATCTAGGTATGCTTCTGCAATATATCTAAGTAATCTTGATGATTTGACATTATTATTTTTGTGATTGGTGATGGTTTTCACTATAAGGAATTAAAATCTATCAAAAATTACACAAAAAAAAGAACTGCCTTCAAATCGAATTACGGTGAGAAAGCTTATTTGTCAATTTACACAAGTTTTCATTATTAGCAGACAACTCTACTAGTGTTCTTAGACAGGATCGTACCTAAGATATGTTAACTCGTCTCAAACAAGTAAAATCTTTAAGGAAAATCATGGAGGTTTATATGGGTTAAAGCTACAAAACCTTGTCTTGTAATGTAATAGCCCATTTTCTATATTAAAGGTTAGATCCTTAGAATATTGCACATGAGTCATATCATTGAGAATTTATGAAATGCATTTCATTCACATGCATATCATTATCATATGCACATGAATCATGATTTAGTAAACAATTGTAATGAAAGTATATGCAATCAATTGACATATTTCGAGGTATGAAAGGGTTAAAATGATCATGATATGAATTGACATATTTCGAGGTATGGTGGACTATAATTAGTAAACTTGGAATTTATTGTTACAATTGAAAATTTGATGAATTAATATGTACATTTATACTAGGAAAATGCCAAGTGACAAGTTAAATTGACATATGGAAAATTAGGATGACTAAGCCTATAGAGTGGCATTTGGCATAGATAAATGAATGATATTTGGCGTAGGTAATTAATTGAAAAATGGCAACAATGAATAAGTGATAAATGGACTAGTAACTAGGTGACATTTGGCAGCTTATGGAGGCGATAATTAGCTTACATTTTTAATGACACATGCAATTGTAACATAGAGACACCTAGAAGTTGATGAGTCAAGCTACTGTAGGAGTAGTTTCTGTATTGTTCATTCTCCTTCTTTTCCTTACTCTCACCACCGAAGCCCTCACAACTACTGAATCTTGCTTCAATTTTATTCATAGTCATTTCAAGATTCACAAAAAAAAACTGCTCAAAGATAGCTATAATCTGCTATCATCATTTTGCTTGGATAAATTTGCATGATTAAAGAACCAAGTTAGCTTAATCATTGAGGTGTAAATTTGAGCTAGAAAAGTAAGATGAGTGTTGTTCTTTATGGCATGTTATAATAAAAAGTTATGATGATTAAATTGGGATATATTGTATATGATGTTGATGTTAAAGATGTGCTGGAAAATGGAGAACGAATGGGTACTTTTCTGTTTTGTTTTTGCATATATGAAAATAGTATTTTATGGGCTATTATATGGATGATGTAAGTTGAGATTTGAAGTGTAACTAATGAATAATTCATGCTAAAGATAGGTGTTATTAAGGTGTTTTCAAATATAGAAAATTAGAGTTGTATGTGTGTTTGTAAAAAGTGACTGTTAATGACATAAGTGAGCAGAATTTTGTAAGTCTTAGTGTAACAAATATGGAAGTTTAATTAACCTAAAATGAAGTAACCTTAAAGCACATGAAATACGGAAAATTTCAGGTGTTAGTGATGTCTCTAAGCCTGTAAAATTCGTGAAGTATTGAAGGTAGGAAAGTTACATACATTAGTGATATCGATGACAAATTTTGAAATTTTAATTTCAACCTTGTGTACATGTCAAACCAGCTGAGAAATTTCACTCTAAATTGGTATATTTGGACTTAATTAAGGCTAGGAATGAGCCTATATTGTTGTTTGATTAATTGGTTAAGAGCTTAATAAGTTTATGTTGTTAAATGATGTCATAACCTAAATTGATGTCACAACCTAAAGAATGAACTGTTTTGATATGGCTGAGTTCAAATCTGGAAATTTTGATTTGTTAAAGGAATAAATGAGTTCTTTTAATGCAAACATGATCTTAGGGACATGAGTAATGTGTATAAGGTATGGATGAATGAGCATTGAAGAACATAAGGTAATTATGAATGAGAATTTGGTAAATGTATGAATATATATTGTTGGAAAAATGTTGGTGAATGTATAGATCTAACTTGCTGGAATTCCATACTTAAAATAACAATTATGTGTCGATTATGAGAAGATTTTTCATCATGAAAATGTTCAAGGATAATTGTAAAGTATGGTTAATGAATTTGGACTGAATCAAGCTAACTTAAAGGTACAAACCTAATTGCAAAGTGGTAATATACAAGCTATGATTTTTGAATGGTCAAGAATTATGAATAAGAATACATACCCGGGATAGTCAATTGAGCATGCATTGAATATAACACATATACATGTGTATGATTGAGGACTTATGTGATTAAACAAGTCAGTAATGTGTAAATATATGTGTATTGCATGATATAGAAGCACAAATTGAGTGTCCACATCCAAACATTACCGAATCGTCAAGACAATAGCTTATCTGGAGTATATTGTGAGTTAACCTAGATGTTTTCTCACTATGATTGAATTGTTTTTTATTATTGCTAATTATGAATTGTTATTGATATAATTGTGATAATTCCAGATATTGATGGTCCAAGGAGTTTGATATTTGGGATTGTATTGGAAGTGTAATCTAATTGTATGTGCAATATGAAATGTGTACTCAAATGAATGTTGAAAGTCGGACTCAGATCTGATGAATATGATAAGTGATTGTACACTTTGAGTGACAATTATTGATAACATATTTTATGAAATGATGCATTCCTTCATATGAATATGCATGATCAGATAAAGGAGTTGTGACCGGAGTGACTAGCCTAGAAAGAGCTTAAGGCTCATAAATGTGCACAATGAGCCATAGGCTTAGTTAGTAATGAGCTCGATATCCACAAAGGGGTACAGGATAGGATCTAAAATGAGCTCGGTATCTATAAAGGATACGAGACAAGAAATAGGCACTTGGTTATATGTA
>JANPWT010578919.1:0-11782 GCA_024678245.1 Erythroxylum densum | reverse complement strand
ATGTGAGAGAAATTAAAAGATAATTTTGGAAATAAAATTATAAATATGCATGAAAAATCGTGAACGATACTTACTTTGAATAATTAAAATCTCTCTAAAAGGACACTTATTTTGAATAAAAAAGAGTATTTTCTTAATTTGAAGATGCTTGAAGACCTTTCCACTGGAAGGGTTCTAATACACTCTGCATCTACACCCACTCGAAATACTTAAAAGCCAATCCAGCTTTGTCACTTGCTTCACTTAAACCAAGCACCTTGCTGAATAAAATGCAAAAAAGCTCCACATGGCACATGCTCATGGATATATGTTTATATATATTAACTTGGTACGATAGGTCCTATGTTTATCCATAAAGCAAGCATGACGTTTCAAACATATTAATTTTGTAAAAATTGTAGTGAACTGTAAGGGGGTTGACATAGTACCAAAAATAACATAATCGGGTTGACGTGTTCCAATCCGAGCAATTGCGTATACGTAAAATTGTAGGATATTATAATCTTAATTTACTTCGCAAGATGCATAATAAGAATATAGATCATTACGTGCATCTTTATCTTTTCATAATACACTGTAATAACCGATGCCGAAAGAGAAGTGAAAAATTGACAGAAACCATGGGGGAGGAGGTCTAACATCTACTTTAGTTTAACTCACACGAGCCTTGTGAATGGTGATTATGGATTAGTGGCTGCACATTTGTGTTAGAAGCACGGGTCGTGAGTCGTGACGCTTCAAAACAGAAGAAAAGGAGAGGTGCCAAAAGCTGGCCTGACCAATAGGCTCCAGCGTCCGGGATCCGGCGGAGGACTGTATCCTTACACCGAAGGGATAATTGGATAATGTCAGGCTGACACGGAGGCTGTCCGATTTATTTGGTACTTTTCATTAAAAATGTCAATGGATCTATTAATAGTATAACTCGTGAGTTAATTAATGACCATATACGCTGGCCACATACATAATTCCAGCAAAGAAAAGTATCCTCAGTCTATTAAGATGGGAAATATGTAAGATGTGGTAAATCACATGTAATTACCATAATTTGAAAAACACCATATTTTACTCCAAATGATATGTTTTTCTGTTGGTGGAGAAGAAGGAAACCTCTTGAAAATACAATTAACAAAAATAGTCAATTTACCTTGATACCAACAAAGGAGTAGGCAAGATAAATTCATGTATTTCATTTTCTAGTAGTAAAGGTGTCAAGAACTAAGAAACGAAACTATGGTTAGAAGCAAACCATGGTGAAGTAAGCGGTGGTGAAGGGAAGAAGCCTATATAAGGGAAGCTAGCAAGTCTCTTTGTACAGGTTCCAGCCTCCAGGTATTATTTTTCGTTGGAAACCTTTCATTACCAGCGCTTGGTGTTTTATGTCAGGTTGCTACCTTCCTTGCCAATCCTCTTTTTCTCTTTTGTGCTTTAACGCTCATCCTTATCCCCACTTGTTTTAGATATTCGTTTCCTTTCGCCCTGATCTTCAATTTAAGCTTAGATATATAGTCTTTTATCTTTTGCTTCTCCAGTTTCCGTTCTGCTGGATATATTATCGTAAACAATTGTATAACTGATTTATTTTTTCGTTGCAGATACGAAGATGGCAAGCAACGGAACGGAGAACGCAGAGTTCAGCTTTACCAGCAACAACAGTGCAAGTGCAAGTGCAAGTACAAGTACAGGAAGAAAAGGGCTGCCAAAAATTCAGACACAGAAGAAAACTAACGATGTGTGTCACGACGACAGTACTCCTCCAGTGAAAGCCCAAACAATCGACGAACTCCATTCTCTTCAGAAGAAGAGATCAACTCCCACCACACCAATTACAGGAACACAAGGTGCCTTCTTTACCACCCTCTCCGAAGAAGAACGCCAAAAACAGCAGCTCCAGTCTATCAGGTACATACGTATCTTTAATTTTAATTTACTAGTTACCCATTGCCCGGAAAAATCACCAGCTAGAAGTCATTCATATGGACTAGTGCATCGTTGGCGTCTCTGACGAGGGAGACAGGACCCAAGGTGGTGAAAGGAGACCCAGCGAGAAAGTCAGAGGGACAGAAGGTGACGCACACATCTCATTCCCACCATTTCACTCCTACCATAAGCGTGAGTGATAGCTCCCTCAAGTTCACTCACGTCCTCTATAATCTTTCTCCCGCTGGTAATTCCCATTTACTCCCTTATTTAACTTCTTTTGTTAAATTATACCTAGTTTGTCATAAGCTAAAATTAGATAGCTCTTATTTAATTCCTACCTTTTGGGCAAGTGGGGCTGAATGATGAGATGAATGGAAAGTTTAACAGTTCTTTACATCATTGTGTTGATTATCCTCTTTTTCTTTGATGTTAATAATAATAAAAAGACGGGGCTTTTAGGAATAGACAGCGTAGACCACTAGAAGTCAAAGATCCAGATATTAAATTTAATGTATACAGGGTAGTGACAGTTAATTATAATTTATAGTCGTTAAATAAGAGGCTGCCTAATAACCAGAGATGTTGGAAAATGAACAGAGCTATACGAGCAAGCTATCAAGTATGAGAAGGGTTCATTCATAACATCAAATGGCGCTCTGGCGACTCTTTCCGGGGCAAAGACGGGCAGGTCGCCGAGAGACAAACGTGTTGTCAAGGACAAGACCACTGAAGAGGAACTTTGGTGGGGGAAGTAAGTTCTAGTGCTTGTGCTTCCACATGTTTTCTGTTGCTTTTTTTCCTTGATGCATTAACTGCTCGCTTCTGCAGGGGCTCGCCCAACATTGAAATGGACGAACAAACTTTCCTAGTTAACAGAGAACGAGCCGTCGACTACTTGAATTCACTGGAAAAGGTATCATTTTACGTTCTTTGATAAAAATTGATAATACTTCAAGGGCTTGTCCCCTTCTGACGACGTAAGTAAAACTCTAAGCGGTGTCCTCAAGTCTCCACCTCACGCTAAATGGCTAACCATACATGAAGACGTGCGAATGCTACGTCAACTCCCGAGAAAAAGCCATAACCATCGCATGGTCTCTACAGACGTTGTCATCAGCACTTTCGTTTTCTGGGTCCCAAGACTGCGGCTAGAAAGCCGGAAATCTACTACAAACGTAGTTAAATGCCTTTTATTGTCGATAGTCCTCAAGTATGGTCTAGGTTATTTGGTTACAGTAGTCACCAATTTTGGTGGTGGTGGTGGAAGAAGAAGATTCTCTAAATAGTTTTCACCTTTTCAAGATTAGGGGATCAAATTCTGGATTGAACATACTCTTTAAGCTTAGATATTGGTGGCGTAGATGACATATCCCTTGATTTGCAAAATGATTTACTTAAATTATATAGTTAACAAACTGTTTAGTGATTTTAAAATTTTTTAGAATTATTAAGTCGTTTTTATATGATTTATTAGAATTATATAATTTATGAATTATTTATTGATTTTGGAAGTTTATTTAACTCATCACTGTGGTTCTAAGTTTTATTTATGTTAAATGCTACAGTTCATAAAGTCTTTTGAGGGTATCTGGACTCTTAACCGATTGGGCTTCTCGACCGATAGCTACTTGATAACTATTTAATGATCTGTGCTCCTAGATTTAGTCTTTTCTACAATATGTCTAGTCCCAAAGAGCTAATGGATTCGTTGGACCTAATTATATTTAGGCTTCCAGTTGGCTCCTGTAAGGTCTTAGAAATGATAAAGAGTTTGTCCATCTTTCAATCAATGTTTCTTGAATCTAAGTCAAACAAGAAACTTATGTTTTGAGCCTTTGGAAATTTAAACATAAGTAGTTTAATTTGAATTATGAACGTAAGCCTTAACAGTTGAAATTTGTCCTCAAATTTCAGGTTTTTGTGAATGATCAATTTCTCAATTGGGACCTAGAACACCGAATTAAAGTCCGTATTGTATCTGCCAGGGCTTATCATTCTCTGTTCATGCACAACATGTAAGTATTGCCATCAACATCACTGAACAGGATTCTGTTTCTGACATATGAGTTAAAAAGCGTTGAACAGGTCTATATTTGGAGCTAAACGAAAGTGAAGAAAATTTTGAACATTGTACTCTGTTTTCCTCATCATTCGATAGTTATAATTCATATAAACCAGGCATTGGAAGGGAAGTATATTGGAAATTTATCATGGTTCATGTACTTCTAAATATCTAATCTTTGAGATAATTAAACAGAGGAGGAAAAAATGTAGATTCAAGTATATGTTAGCTTTGTGTATGTGGCATAACCGGGTGGGATACAGGTGCATACGACCCGCTCCTGAAGAGTTGGAGGACTTTGGAACTCCAGACTTCACTATATACAACGCAGGACAGTTCCCATGTAATAGGTACACCCATTATATGACCTCCTCTACTAGTATAGACATTAATCTTGCCAGGAGGGAGATGGTCATCCTTGGCACACAGTATGCTGGGGAAATGAAGAAAGGTCTGTTCAGCGTAATGCACTATCTCATGCCTAAGCGTGGAATTTTATCCCTTCACTCTGGTTGCAATATGGGGAAGGATGGAGATGTTGCCCTTTTCTTTGGATTATCAGGTAGATTTAAGTTGTGATCGTCACGATTCGTTGACAAACTCTACTTGATGGTCGTGTTACTTGTGATCTTGTAGCTTATAAACTCCCTTGTGGTTTTATTTGTCATAGGTACCGGGAAGACAACCCTTTCTACGGATCATAATAGGTACTTAATTGGAGATGATGAGCACTGCTGGAGTGAGAATGGTGTCTCTAACATTGAAGGTGGTTGTTATGCCAAGTGCATTGATCTATCACGAGAGAAGGAGCCTGACATCTGGAATGCCATCAAGTTTGGGACTGGTGAGTGATTATTATGCGAACTGATGTGCATCAAAAATTTACAAATGAAGAGCTTTTAAGGCCTGAAAGCCTCCACTTAGTGGAGTTGAGTTGAAGCTAACAAGTGTTCTTATGTTTTCACAGTGCTGGAGAATGTGGTGTTTGATGAGCATACTAGAGAAGTAGATTACGTAGACAAATCTGTTACAGGTACTCTAGATTAATTACTTGCTTTTGTCTATCTCATTACTTGTTTTTACGTATTGAAGCAAATATTAGTTTGATATGTTCTCTTTTCTAACTAAGATTTAAGTTGCAGGGATCAACTGATATCAACGTTGTTTATTGCAGAAAACACTAGAGCAGCATATCCTATAGAGTACATCCCGAATGCAAAGATACCATGTGTTGGGCCCCATCCCAAAAATGTCATCCTTCTGGCGTGCGACGCCTTTGGAGTGCTCCCACCTGTTAGCAAACTGAACTTGGCACAGACCATGTACCATTTCATTAGTGGTTATACTGCACTGGTACTTCTCTTAAAAATTCCAAAACAATTTGAAGTAGTTCTTCAGGTGGAATACATACAGGCACGGTTTTGAGATATTCTGTTGAATGAATAGGTTGCTGGCACCGAGGACGGAATTAAGGAGCCAACAGCAACATTTTCAGCCTGTTTTGGTGCGGCTTTTATAATGCTGCATCCTACCAGGTATGCAGCAATGTTGGCTGAAAAGATGCAGAAGCATGGGGCTACAGGATGGCTAGTAAATACTGGCTGGTCAGGTGGCAGGTATGTATGTGATGGCGTCTACACGTTCTAAGTATAAATTATCATCAATTTCAGGTGGTAATTACAAGGTTTTAACGCAGCTACGGATTTGGAAGCCGTATCAAATTAGCATACACTCGGATAATAATTGATGCTATACACTCTGGTAATCTTCTCAAGGCAAACTACAAAAAGACTGAGGTGTTTGGATTTGAAATCCCAATAGAAATTGAGGGCGTGCCTTCAGAAATTCTTGATCCTGTGAACACCGTAAGTCTTTTTTCTTAAAAAAAAATCAGCAGAAAGTGTAAAAATCAATCATCATTATGTAAGTATGAGTTTGGTTTGTATTGCAGTGGTCGGACAAAATGGCCTACAAGAATACCCTGTCAAAGCTGGCTGGCCTTTTCAAGAAGAATTTTGAGGTATTCGCTAATTATAAGATTGGAAAAGATAAGTTGACTGAGGAGATTCTTGCAGCTGGTCCTGTGTTCTAAGTAATGTAGAGAGATGGATATGTAATGTCCAATCAAAGGAGGTTAATGCTAATCCATGTTTAGTGATGTAATGGTCCTGGGTTTATGACAACTAGCAGCCATTAGAATGTATCTAAGTTGAAAGGTTGAACCAGAATGCCTTGATGGGAATTAAAGCACTATAAAGACATCAAATGTGCTAGATGTTATAGTTTCATGTTTTCATAATTAGAAATAAAATGAATGGTATCATTGTAATTTGTATTATTGATATCTACGTGCTTCATTTATTTCAACTGGTCTAAATACAAATATTTTCTTGTGAAAATTAGTAGTAATACAAGGTAGAAAAGAATTATTGTTATTAATTTTTAATTTCAACTATAAAAACAGTATGTTGAATTATATTTACAAACACTTTAAGTAGCACCAAAATCAAGAAAGCACAACCTGTAACGCAAATATCTGCATGAGTCGATCGCTTCTTTGTAAAAGTTCACTTAAATAAAGTCTTTTATTTGCTATAATCTCAATAAACATTTGAAATGGAGTTGAATATTTTATGCAGAAAAGTTCCAGACATACTTTGCTTTAACATAGTTAAAATTTAAATTTTATAAGCTATTTTTTGAATATAAAATAGGTGATATATATAACAATTCATAAATCATATAATTCAAATAAATTAGTGAATCAATAAATTAAAAATAAATGATAAATTCAATATAGTTAACTAAATCATGCATTTGATATCTTAAATAAGTTGTAAGATTATTCTCTACTAAGGACTACTCAATTTTATATTTTTTAAAATGAGAAACATGAAAAAGATTTTTACGACCAATTAAACTACTCTTAAGAAGTAAAGTCAATTTATTAATGATCTATTACATGTATCATTAAACGTTATTTTTCAATATTTACTTTTCAAAATATATCAGTTGGATATACTGTTTATAATATCATACCATATTTGAACGTACTGACAAAAAACCGATACCAAGTAAGAAAATTTCATACTAAATTCTGGTACTAGTTGATACTGATCCTTTCAGTTGGTACCAGTCGGTGACTAGAATATTAGTCAAATATCAGTCAGAATTATAAATTTGAAAAATTTAGAAATAAATTGAAAAAACTTAAAATTTTCTTATATAAAATAATAATAATGTATACGAGAAAAGAAATATGATAAATGGTTAATTACAAAAAAAATCTAAACTTTACTCATATTTAGAATTATAACTCAAACTTTAAAAAGAGACAACTAAATATCAAAACTTTTAATTTATTTTCAAATCTAGCTCGACGTTAATATTTCTCTTAACTGTGTTGACCTCACAAACATGTATGATTACAATTGTATTTAATCGTACATGTTAGACTTAATTAAACTAATTAAGTGAAATTATGAAAATTAAGGAAAATTAAAAGAAACGGTACAAACCTTTAATTATTGAGATTTAGATTATCTTACACATTTTTTCCTCAGTCGCACCTTATCTTCCCTGTTGCACACCTTATCTTCACTCCTCTTTGCATTACAGAGTGTTCTAAGACAAACAACAAACTTTTTTGGTTGCTTTTCATACCAACTACAAATTGTCGTACACCATTCTTTATTGTGATCTATGTTTGCACCAGTTGAATCATAGCTGTAGTAAGAGTTTCACATCATTCTTCGTTGTCTCTTTTGTTGAATTTAATTTCTCAATTCTTCTTTGGGTTATGCACTAAATGTAGTAGATGGTGTGAGAATCTTGGGTGACTGACAATGTTCATTTATGTAATATATTGGATATGATATATTTATTGTCCACACCTATTGTTGTTATGCAACCTACTTTTACTCATTATTCTATCTTGTAATTCCTGTAATGGAGTCAAAAAAATTGAACTTGTGATATGTTATTCATGTATTATTGAAAGGTCACACCATTTGAACTTGTTATATGTTATTCATGTCTTATTGAAAAGGTCACACCGTTGAAGCTCTTTTATCAAACACAACCTTTTGCAATATGCATCTTCAATTTTTTTATGTAGATAAACATCCCTTAACTTTTATCTATTCATTATAACTTTAGGAATATGATATTGGTAGATTGCATAATGTTTTAGGGGTGGTTTAATATGTGTTTAGTTGTTAAATTGAATAATTAGTGCATGTTTATGTTAGAATTGTGTTGTTTAGTTAGACATTTGTTGTTTTGAGTGTTTTATGGGTTAAAGTAAGCCATTGAGCTTAAATTTTGTATATTTACGGTGCCTTGATGTGTCTGTTAGTGTTTCAGATCAATTATGGAAGAATGAAGGAGAATCTAAGGAAGCCCAAAGCAAAACCCAGGACCACGATCGTGACAGAAGTAAGATGAAGGAGCCACGATCGTGACAGAAAATAAATGTCAAGGCCACGATCGTGGCCTTTGTGATAGTCAACGCACATCGACTTACCGAACTTCATTTTTCTGGGACATTAAAGACTTTTGGAGCTTAGGAAAACCCCAGAGTTTGCCCTAATTAGAAAATACTATAAAAGGAAAATAATAGAACCCTAAAAGAGAGCTTACATTCTGCCACCTTGGGAAAGCTTTAAGAGGAGAGAAGAAGAAGAGGGAGAAAAGGAAGAAGAGGAGAGCGCTTCTGACGCTGCTACCTTCCTAAGTCATCCCGATCCCATCCAAATGACATTTTGTTCATTTTCTTCATTGAATGTGTAAGATGAATATTTATGGGTTGTGGATTGATGATGATGTTCTAACTTTTCTTTAGAGATTTAAACTTGATTCAATGTTAATATAGTCGTTTTTGTGTTATTTCGATTGGGTGTTGTGATTGATTGTTATAACTTCATGCTTCGGTAATAAATCGAGAGAGTGAATTAAATGTGAAATGATTAGGTTGTTTAATGAGAGTTAAATAATCTAATAGATTACGTAATTAATCAAACAAAAAATTATACAGAAAAAGATCCCATGTGAGACCTGGTAATATATTAGAAAGCTTAAGAACTAATTAGGTTGTCAGCTGATAGTTAATTGAGAGATTATAATTTTGGTAACTCGAATTAATTAGGGTTTAGTGATTATAACTCGAGATAAAGTAATTCATCCTACGATCATCTAGAACCGACACCACGGTAACACAAAAATGATTAGGTTAGCATTAATGATAAGATAAATTTGTCTCTAATAATTTGGTAAATTTTCTTGTGTGATTTACCATTGTGAATTTGGTGTTGCTTAATATTCAATTTCTTGTGTTAATTTTACGAATTAATTTTCTGTCACTCACTTTCATGTGTTTACTTTTCTGTTGAATTTTTATTTTTATTTTTATTGTATTAATTTTTTAAGCCTTAGATAACTTAGGATTATATTAGTTCACAACTCTTCGTGGGATCGACATCTCACGTACTACAATTCATGACCTATGCGCTTGCAGCAGATTGAGGGTTTTAAATTGTAAAAAGTTGCCCATCATTAGAATACCTTATCAAGATCCCTCATATAGGCCTCTTAACCTTTGGTAAAGAACATTACATTAATAAGGCATATTTGAGATCAAATGCAACTTGCAAGGCTAATGTTTATGATTTCATTGTCATTCTTATTAATATTTTGACTAGTGGAAGCTTATAGATTTTGCGAAGGAAAAAGTTATAATGAGTTAATCTCTTAAAAGTTCCATATGAAATTGGAAAAGGAGAGGAAAAAAGTTATTGATCCTTCCATTTGAGATAAATACATAAGAAGTAACTACCATATGTTTTTTAAATTGTTTGTTAAATACTCAAATCGGGATCCTAGGAGAAGACCTATTATTAAAGAAGTTATTTCATGGCTTGATAACATTGTGGTTCAAGGCGTGTATGTCTGATCTATTTTTAATTTTGTATATCAAAGTCCATTAATTTCAATTAATTTATATAGAGGATGGTGTACCCATAAAGTGAAACTTTGATCTGTACAATGCTAGAACAAATAAATGACTAATTTTTATGAAAGCATACTCATAAAAAGTCGAGCTTTTCTATGCAAATAGTTTGTCTATGTTATCTAAAATAAGTATCATAAAGATTTTTAATTCATATATATTCTCTCTTTCTATTTTCTTCATCATTATATGAGAGCTACATGATGATTTGCAATAATGCTTATTCCAAAATTGTATTTTGTTTTCAATTAAATGAAACCTTGTTTAACAATCTATCAACTCTTGTACTCAAACTTGTACTGGGCTATTATTTGTTTATGATCTATATAAGAAAACATTTTTAATACTTTTTTTGTTTGATTTTACTTAATATTATAAAATCTCAATTTGATGGAAATATTCGACATTTCATTACCATACCCTGAATGAAGTATTTCGCAGCTCATTTGCCAATACTTAATAAGATGTTATTTTATTGATTTGCAGCCTTTCTCGTCTAAATTTAAGGTTAACGTGTAGCATCCCACTCCCGCAAGACCTGAACCTGACATCGATGGTGATATCCGAATCTATGCCTCGCGAAGGTGGCGTGCTAAAGCACTCAATCATTCAAAAGTCAGTATAAATTTTTTTTTGAAATCAATAACATAATATGTGAAAAATTGATACTCAAATTTGGGCCAACCTTCATTCGTAAACATTTTCAATAGCCATTAGAGCCCTCTCACAAATATAAAACATTTGAGTCATTGCGGAATACAAATTTATACAATGAGTTGAAAAAATTGCAATTCGATACAAAATAGGAAAATATAATGCAGACGCGAATTGATCCCGACCTTTATCCTTCACTTTAATGCTGTACGTATACTCCCGTTGGCCTAACGGAGTATTCTTCTTATCCTAAAAAATAGTTGCAAATTTTGGGTGAGTTTTGCGAACTCAATGAGAGACCATCATCAATGGCTCACCCAATCACATAAACCATAATTCACATAACACATACATCATACATTTCACATTATTTCACACTTCACATTCACTTTAACACTTCGTATTTATTGCACTTAATCATTCATATTATGCATATGCAATGCACATGAGACTCACTTTCCATTTGTTACTTTGTTGTGACCGAGTATTTTGCATCTCACTTTCCATTTGAGTGTTATGTTAATGGCTAAAGTCTATGTTATGTTTTATGAGTTTTGAGCTAAATTGATTAATGCTTGAATTGCTAGAATAGATTGAGAATGCTTGAATTGTTGGATATATATATACATATTCTTGAACTGTGGTCAATTGCCAATGGCTAAAATATATTATCCACTAAGCTGTATAGCTCACTAGACTATTCCCTCCTCAATTGCAGAATGAGACAGTTAACGATCCTTATAAGGAATCAAAAAACTTTAAGATAGTTAGAGACTTTTGTACTAAGTTAGTGAACATTTTGGATAGCTTTATAGGCATATCATCATTAAGCATCCTTTTGTATTTTTTTTTAAGTTAGTGATGTGTATGTTGATTTGTAATGGAAGCTTGTATAAACTTTGTTTGGATTCATTAATGAATTAGGATTGTGTTTTGCTTGTGATTCCCAAAATGGGTATATTGCATTTTCAATCCTTTCATAGGTTTAGAAATTGTGTTCTGAACTCAAAGGAAAAACTGTATTAGTTTGGGCTGAATTAGGCAAAGTTGTCTTCTTAGAAGTTATAGATTATCCTCCTAACTTTTAAATGGTATAAAGTATAAAATTTTTGGACATCGTAGTTAAGAGATATGAT
>JANPWT010578238.1:0-11785 GCA_024678245.1 Erythroxylum densum | reverse complement strand
ATATATATAATAAAAATTTATATATTTATTAATTACTGGTTCGATGACAGTTAAATTCTAATTAAACTATTAACCTTTGAGTCATTTACTTCTCCGATTCAGCCATCAATTCAATTTTTAAAACATTGCTTCGTGGCGAAGTAAGTATCGGAAAAGAAATCATGTCCTTCTTTAATGTAAACATTCATCCACTGGCATAAATCATTACATATTAAATGCCAAAAGACAAAAGCATAATAATTGACCTGCTTACTTACAAACTGCTCCTAAAAACGGCATGAAATCCTCTGTCTTAAAATGTGTGTACTAACCTTGTCCCATTGAATCTTAGCCATTCATTTGTGTGGGTCTCATATAAATGGATGACATAAATTCAATGAGACAGAGTTGGTACACACATTTTGGAACAGAGGATCTATCCCCCCTAAAAACTGGCAATTACAAATTTTGAAGCGTCATTTAACACTTACTCCATTACATTGGATCAATCCCTACCATTTATTTTAGACAAAACATCATGTTTAGGACTTATTTGTCAGATACTAGTGATTGATGAAGATTAGCTATGTTAATATTATAAGACTATTTTCAACGATTTTTGTTATGATTTATATACACGAGACTTCTAAAAACAATAAATACTAAAGGAGTACCGAATATAGTTTTTTAGATATCAGCCATTGAAGATTTAAAAACATATTTATGGTGTTAAAATAATTCCCATTTAAAGATTTTGCATGTTTATAATATAGCTTAAAAGATTATATAAGAGAAACTTGAAAATAATGAAGGCTAAAATTCACATTTATGGCTAATTTATTGCAATTTATGTATTTTACACTATCGTAAACTATGATATAATAAACATAATAGTAAAAGATGTTCTTTATATAAGGAAATTTAAATTTAAATTTAAATTTAAATTTTTAAATTTTTTTTAAAAATTTATTATTAGAAACCTTATATCTTATATTTCAGTTAAAATTTTTGACAATGGAATGCATGTGACATATGAACTTGACATTTAAATCAATCAATGCCGCTTATATAAGTTTAACTATTAATTTCATTTTGAATCAATTAAATCCGAATCAAATTAATAATTAATTATAATTATTTTAAAATTTTAATATAATTTGAGTTTAATTAGTATGGATTGAGTTTAAGAATTGAGTTGAGTTAACATGTTACTAATGTTTGATTAACCTATATTTATGTCGTGCGTTTGTCATTATTTTTAAAACTTAATTATATGAGAAATAATTTTTAAAAAATTGAAAACATCATAATTTTTGAATGGGAAATTTAAAGATTAGAGACATTTAAAATTTTTAAATAAAAATTAAGAGAAGCCTAATCAAATAGTTAAATTAAAGACAAAACGCCAGATGGCCTATATACTAACAGCAAGATCCTTATTTAAGCCAGGGAATCGTCATCAAGGGATATCTCTCTAGTATCATAATCACAACAAACTCCTACCACCATGATCAACATAATCAGTGCTTAAGGTTGAATCAACTAACTAATTAGAAATAATGGCTAATAAACAGAGAGCCAGCCATTCCCATTTTCTAGACATGTTGGCATCTGAGGGGGCAAAAGCCGAGACGTGAGCATCTAATTCTCTTGTTATTTTGCACATTAGCCATAAACATGACACCAAGTCCTTTTTTTTTTTAATTACATTAGGTATCCTGATTTAGCCAAACTAATCCTAAGCTCCTACGACCTCACTTTAAGAGTTTAGAGGATATAAATTTAGAACCTCAAGATCTCTCAGGTTTTTACGTAGCCTGTATACTTCTGCGCACAAGGAGTCTTCACATACTCTAAATTGTTCAGCTGATGATTGATTACTGGCTCCCCTTGCTCCGCAATAGGTTCCCATCAACCCCCAGGTTTCTTAGTAGCTCCAACTTTCACACTGCCGCTGGAAGCGAGGCGTCCGTAATTGATCCGATCAAGAAGCTTTGCTCAAGGGGCTAGAGGATTATCAATAAGAACATGCCTATTTCTCCTCCTTTGACGTGACTCGAATTCAAAAACTCCTTTAAAGGGAAAGTTTTAAGTGAAGAATCTGGACCAATTGGTCCACCTGTCGTTGTCACCAAGTCCTCTTCTTGACAGCACAACAGAACACCAAGACCATTTTTTATTACAGAAACTTAACCAATCATATGGCTTGCTATTTCTCTGCACCAGAGAAAAGGCTCTGAGGGCTGCACGTGTCCGCGGATTGAATTTCACGTGGAGATGGGTAGCCAATCCATGTGTGTGAAGATGCTCCGAGATGTGTTAGTGCTCAGGTCGTATATGCTTACCAAATTGGGTTGGTCTTATTGCCATCACCTTCTAATAATGCACTCAGTCTGAGATGACTTTTAGCCTTCTTTTTTCTCTCTAGAATTCAAAGTTATAAAGTTAATCCAAAGATTTTCAGATCTTACGAGTCCAGATCCTCTGTCTAATTTTATGATATCTTATTGTATCCAGTAAATCTCAGCCATTCATTTATGTGGGTCTCGCGTAGGTCTCCCATAAATAAATGGCTAAAATTCACTGGATACAATAAGACACCATAAAATTGGATCTTGTCTCATATCTCTTCTATGCTTTTCTTTAAGCATCTAAAAGAGCTTGTATATAATTCTTGTGCGTAATTGCAACTATCCTCTTAATGCATCTTCAAGGGTAAGGCATAGTTTGAAGAATCATAGTTGGCGTGTCGCACTGAAATTTAAAGGCAAGAAAAGCAGTATCAGTTAAATATAAGCAGAAGCAGGTAAGCATATGATTCCTTTTTAATGTATTCAATTCCAAGTACTTGTCATACGTGTATCGAACAGTTGAAGTATCTATCGTTCTTAACTGCTTGGTCTGCGATATCAGAGGATAAAATTAAATATACCCAGATAATAGAGTACCGATCAATTGCTTCATTCGTTTCTGGAATATGAACCAACGTTCGACTCCATGATTACTACTAATCAGCTCCATACAACCAATGCAAAACACATCTTTGCCATCTTTTCAAATTGCCAACGGTTGACCAAATGGGATTAAACTGTTGGACGTGGTTGACCGTTAACCCTTCAAGATCTCACGAAAATGTCAACTTGATCAGGGGTTGTCACTTGGTCTGCCAGAATTATGTCTTAACTAATACATTTTCGACCAATTGCAGAGAAGTCCATGTGCTTCAGATCCACGACCTGCTCTCGTCGTGGAAGTTGGTTTGCCAGTTGCAGCCAACAACATGACAATATTTAGTGATAACAGCTCTTTGTGTTCTTTTTCCTTCTTAAGTTGTTCTTACGAATTAATCTGAAAAAGGATGTTGAGGTGAATGATTACCAGAGAATCATATTCCATAACGAAGGCTCTTTTACATCTACAATAGCTCGTGAGTTATTTCAAATGACATGGGCTAGCAGATTGGAATATTATAAAACATGTGAAAAAGAGGTGGTGTTGGATTGGGATGGGCTTCTGAGGCATATCTCAAAGTTTTGGAATCTTTTCGAGTCATGACACGCCATCCCTACAGAGTCAGCCTTTGTTAAAGCTTTCTGCTTGTACGTACGATTCATTACCAAACTAAACAGCAATAAAATATATAAACAAGAAAACAAAGCAACAGAAGCAAAAGAAAATTCTTTCCACATGGTTTACTCAACCCTGTACATCCCCTTTGTTCACCCACAAAATTCTTTAACCCTATCCAAAGTTCCAACCTCATAAAGCAGAAAGCTTCAAAATCAAGCCAAAGATGTAACATAACACGCAGTGATATATAACAACTTTGCTATATTCCGGGACATCGAAATTCGTAGAGTTTTGAAATGGTTGCGAGTAAAATAAGCATATTGTCCAATTCGTTTCTTTTCATTTGTTTTAGAGCTCTAATGGTGACAAAAAAAGAGTGCAAAGCCAAAACCTAAAACCGGCATGGTAATGGCAATAATGGGCATGAATGAATGCTCCATCGCACAAGAGGTCTATAGGAAAACGACTTCTGGATTATACTGTACCGCTAGGTACTTGATGCTATCATCACAATGATGTAGGTTTTGGATATTGGATACTCTCTCGTCGGGTTCCTTTCGAGGCCAGAGAAGCCAGCAATCATAAAACTTGTTTATAATATATATGTCAAGATCAGTGCCATGCTGCTCCTATAACGTTTTTGTCCTGCCTTCGCACATGCCAAGCTCAGTCGTTTACCTTCAAGGGGGTTTTGGGCATCTTCGTAAGGCCTGAGGACTGTGCACATGGAAACATGAATGTATGTGACTAGGAGGATTAGCCTCTATGATGGTACTCCCTTATTTTGGCACTCTAATCCATTTGCGAACTAATGCCAACTTGTTCGCTTGCACTCAAATAGAGAGCTCAATAGTCACTTGGTTTGATGAACAGCTCATGTGAGATGACATGACCAGCAAACGTACAGCTTATATTCTTCTGCTACCAGTACCATAGATGTTATTCGCAATTTTCATGCATGACCTTGTTATCCAAAGTTCAGAGAACTGCATGGTAAAATTTAGTATGTTGATTCTTACTTGAACTCAAAACTGTGCACTGGGGCCGAAAACCTGCAAGATTCTAAAGTGACAGGCATGCTATTGTTATATTCTGCACACTGTGACAGGCTTTGCTTGCCAGCCATTTAGGAGCTCAATTACTCTTTCTTCTGCTGTTAGGTACCAGTGCCCTAGGGCTCGTTGTACTTACAGTAGTACCACTTATCCAAAATGGATAATCACTCAACACTATTTGCTGGGTTTGATATAAATGCCTGGAACGTCATTGGCAGAGTGGCAGTTGAAGGAAAAAGGGGCATCAAATATCACAATTAGCTCTCATTTTGATTATTCATGGGCTAATTGATCACTTATCATGATTTTCAGGACTCGTGTAAAAATGTCCATGAACTAACAAAAGGGGCAAATTTGAGCTGTAACAATATCTCCCTTTGGTATTAAAGTTATGATTTTTTTTTTTTTTGAAAGCTCTGGACTCTGCAGATAGTCAGACGCCTGTTGAAGGTAACTTAGACAGGCAGGATTAGATAAGGATAAGGAGGAATGCTAATCATCACGTTGACCTAATTAATTCCATCATGTGACAATATCTTCAGGAGGATTGCTGCATATGGATCCGTAATCTGATTCAGATAAGAT
The DNA here is from genome assembly GCA_024678245.1 of Erythroxylum densum. Classification (NCBI taxonomy): domain Eukaryota; kingdom Viridiplantae; phylum Streptophyta; class Magnoliopsida; order Malpighiales; family Erythroxylaceae; genus Erythroxylum; species Erythroxylum densum. The sequence continues at coordinate 6,596 of JANPWT010578238.1, read as the reverse complement.
TAACAAAACCTGCACTTCCAAGTTAAATCAATTAGCGAAGATTTGGGAACATATCGCATGGTAATCTGTGTTTCAAGTGTTCCTAAGCCATTTTCTACCCACATATATACCCTTCAGTCCTGAGACCGGTGAGGTACATAGGTGAATATGGAACAGAAACCCGGAAAAAATGAAGAATACTCAGAATCCTGCTTACAGGGGCTTGGACGTGCGTGAGTATGGATTCGAGGTTGTGTAATTTGTCAAACGGTTACTTCGAATTGAACGTGGATTTGCTAAAGCTTTAAGACAATAACATGTTCCTTTATGTACAGAATAAGAACAATGTGAAATTTCATATTAAGTCTCTCTAAGCTGGGTTAGCAGAAGACATTCTCGTCATTGATTCGTATCCTGTCTTCAAGCATTTTGGAAAGTTCTTCAGAAATTTTCGTTACACGATAACAATCCTTCGTCCAAGGGATCATGCATTCTCCACAATCAATGTATTCAACTTTGATATAGAACTTACTTAATGTAATTGAAGTATACTTACATTCTCAGCATCCATAACAATGAGACATTAACAACTTACAATCCAAAATGCAAAAGATTATTCATGTAATTCATTTCTTTCAATACAGAGGAAAATCCTTTAGTTATGCTTTGCACCAAATGACTAGTAAATTTTGTCTATTGACAATTGAGCAGAGAAATTCCTGTCTTCTTCTTTGAACCATCCTCAAAAAGAATAGTTTCTAATGGTTATTTTAAAGAAGAATCGGCCATTACTAAGAATTGCCGGGTGACCATCAGTGCCCCAAAAGCAAGTCAGGATTTGATGATCCCTAGTGCTCCTGCTTGAAGTGACACCGAGTGTTTGGTATCACCAATGTGAATGCTATGCTCTCCCAATGGAATTCTTCGAATCCCAGACCTATCCACTACGCTCAAGAACTTGCACACATGTATGTTAATCCCCACTCTCTGTTGTGCTCCTGCAGCCACATGTACCTTCTCAAAGGCCACCAGTTGTTTGTGGGGAGCCCAACGTTGGGCAGGCGGTCTGGAGTAGACCAATAATGTGTGGGTTCCGTCCTTTGAACCTATGTTTTTAACATCTACTTGAAGTCCTAACGAGAGCTTATTACATTTGGCATGTGTAACTTTGATTGCTTTGCCTGAGATGGTTATGTTTCCCGACCCACGGCGATGCCCGTCAATAGGCACTGAGACCATGGTGGGTGCATTTGCTATGGTATGAACAAAGTTTGTGTAGCTTAGTCCGTGCCCGAAAGGGTACAATACCGGACCTTTATAAAACCTATAGGTTCTTCCTGGATAGCCCTTTGATTCGCTGGGCCGCATGGCCATGTTTGTCATTGGCAGTTTTGTTAGGTACTCTTGTGGATACCATGTCATAGGTAGCTTGCCTCCTGAGGGGGGAGAAAAAAAAAACATTGCATGCATTAACTAAATTGGATAAAAGATGTGAACAACGTAAGCTAAATCCAACCTGGGTTGGCCGTTCCAAAAAGAACGTCCGATATGGCTGCTCCACCGGCCTGGCCCGGATATCCAGCCCATAAGATGGCAGAAATTCTCGGGTCATTGTGAGCGAAAGTGACATCAATAGGCCCACCAGACATCAAGACCAATATTGTTGGGCCTTTTGAAGCTGATGCAACCTTAGAGACAAGATCTTGCTGTCGTCCAGGAAGAAGAAGGCCGGCCCTGTCCCTAGTTTCTGCCTCTACAGATTGGTCAAGCCCCATCACTAGAACTGTTGCATCAGCTCGACGAGCGGCGTCAATGGCTCCACCAAAGAGCTGGTCATCTGAGCAAGACACATCCGCACAACCCATTTGGTGAATTGTCCCAGCGTAACTCGCTATCCCTTGGACCGGAGATGTATATCCACATGCAACGCCTAACGACACCAAAAACCAATGAGTACCCAAGAAGGTAAAAGTTCTGTTACGAAGTCTATTGCTCAAAACTTACCGGCGTAATTGCCAATCATGGTCACGGTGACGTTGGAATTAGGCCCAATAACTGCAATTGTACGATGTCGGCGAGCAGATAAGGGCAGCGAAGGGCCATGATTCTTAAGTAGAACAATGCCTTGTCTGGCGGCTTCGAGGGCGAGCTCTTGGTGTGCCGGTGTGCACACATCATTTGGTCCTAGATTCCCATAGGGATGTGCTGATGGTTCACCATCAAACATTCCTAGTCTCATTTGGACCGCGAGTGTATTGATCAACGCCCCATTTACATCAATTTCTTTAAGCAAGCCCTTCTTGACCGCGTCCTCGGTGTGCAACCCCAGAAAGGGACCACAGTCCAAGTCCAATCCTGCTCTAATAGCATCGGCGGCTGCTTCTTCAGGAGTAGATGTGTAGTGTTGCTGATCATAGTAAACTCCGACTGAGTCACAGTCCGAAACAATGTACCTGCGAGCATGTGAAAAGAACATCATCAACTAAAGACATCGAAGACGATAGCATCTGTGGAATGATTACAGCATTATATATTACCCGTTGAGATGCCATTGACCACGAACGGTTTTCCGCAGCAGATTGGGATCGGCACAGGTGGGGACGCCGTTAACTTGATTGTAGGAGCACATAACGCTTGCCACCTTCCCCTCCTTCACACATGCCCTGAAAGGCACATCAAATGTGTCCACAACGTCCTGCTTGCTCACCTGTTGACACAAGTCAATCCAACGTCGGATAACATTCACAGGCGTGTACACGTGGATCTGGACAGATGGAAAGTAGATTCCAATCCAATCCACACGCAAGTTGATAATAACATATACTACATGAATGGACTTTAGAGGAAAGACGAAAAGCAAGAGCTGAGCAAGCGCCTTTTCCTGGTCTTGTAAGGATTAGGAAAAGATAAGACAGAACTTTCTTTAGTCAAGAAGAACCAAGAAAAAGTAAGTCATGAGCATGTTGGAACAAGACACTCTTTTTCCGTCGCTATTTAATTTTTTTATATAAATGTACGGATAATGTCTGATAAATTTTATATAAACATACGGATAAGATTTAATTAATAAAATAAGGTAAAAATTAATTCACAGAAAAGAAGATCTGATCTTGAGCATGTTGCCGGCAAGTTGGGACCCTCATGCCCTACAAGTTGATGTTCGGCCGTTTTTTGTTCAATCAGGATTGCATTTCACAAGTATTGATAATAAATTCACGAAAATCTCAAGGTAATTAAAATGTAATTTATTATTTCTTTCTATTCAAAATAACAAGAGAAATTTTAATTATTTAAAATAAATCTTTATAATTTTATTTTTAAAATTATCCTTTAATTTCTTTCATATTCTAATTATACAGATTATATTTTCAAGACAATTTAACATGCAATAAATAAGAATATATCAAATATTTCACTAACTTTCTTAATAAATGTGCATCTCTTTAAAATGACACTTATTTTAAATAGGACAGGAATTTTTCATCTCATAAATCATCATTTTATATTGTGATACTAGCTCATCAGCAGCTCTATTTCACTGACAAACGTAATTGAAACTGCCCACTGGTTTTGCTGGAAAGAATTCAGGGAGTTGTTGAGGTTAGAGCTGGCCCAAACTACGATGCCAAAGTATTCAAAGCACCAGACCACTTGATCCCTAACAATTACTCTATCTTCAACGTTAGGTCAACCAGATGAACGATCAGGACACATAATCGTTTGACGCTTAAGGTCTCACAATGCAGATTAGTACAGCAGAATACCATACCAACTTTTTTGTTTCAGTAAAGCAAAAGACAAAAATATACCTGAGCATTGAAGTGGAGTCGATCGACGCCGTTCCAGTTATCGAGGTCGTAGGCGGTGTAGTGCTTACAGCAAGCAGCTACTTTTAACCGGTCACCGTCATTTCCCTGAAGACCTCTGACGTAGCTGGCAGCATATGTAGCTGAAACAACCGGATCTTCACCGGGGGTCTCCTGGGACCGGCCCCACCTGGGATCTCTTAATATGTTCACATTTGGGCTCCAATACGTGAGCCCGCCCATCCCCCCGTTGTACATTGCTCTGGCTTCGTCTGACACCACCTGCGACCCACGGGCGTACATTAGTATCCCAACAATGTCTGATCTAAATTGCGCAACCTGGTTACTAATCTCTCGAAGTGACATGTCTCTGATGACTGATTATTGTATGTGCAAGTTGGAGGACTCATTGATTAGATGCAAAGACAAAGTGGAATGCTTAATCTCTACTTTCTTTTTTCTTCTTTTAATTCTTTGTTTTGTAACCCAAAGTTGTCGTACCTGTACTGAATAAAGTGATCAGAAGAAGAAAAAGTAACGCTTCTCGATGGATATTGGTTAATTTTGGTGTTGGAATAATAATACCATTAAAAAATTGATGGTGACGGCATATGATATATAATAAGATAAGATGAGCAAACGTTAATTTCAACATGTATATGGTACAATAGTCGCATGTCAGTGCAACTATCGTGTAAAAGATGTTCGGCCTATGGCCCACAAACACTAAATGTGAGACTCATTGGTGACCAACTTCGATTTGTTCATGAAAGATTTGTGGCTTCAATTTATTATTCTATGATCCGCCAAGCAAATTGCAAGACACAGGTGACAGTTTTCATGGCAAAAGGGCTGTCTTCACCGTGAACGAATTGTTCCAAAACAGTTTTAAAAGCCTTTATTCCAAAAGAAAAAGCAACACCAAAGGACACTCCTCATAGGTTAGGACAGTGATATAGAATTCTAATAATAATCCACTGAGACAATGATTAAGAAAAACTAAAAGAGTGTTTACCCGTCCAATGGCCTCCCACAATGTTGCATTGAAAGAGGCGGCGGTGGTGATAACTTGAGGGAAGCTAGTGGCGCCAGGAAAAGCCCCACCGAATCTCGTCCCGGGTCCGACGTTGGAAACGCCATGGAGAGCCTCAGACCACCACTCGTACCCTTTAATCCCCAGTCGTGGAACGGCCGCAGCATTGTTCACCAACAACTGGACCTTCTCCTGCAGCGTTAACCTTCCAATGAGATCTCTAACCCTGTCTTGTGTCGCCAACTTCACTTGGCAAAAGGGGAAGTTCTTGGTAGCTCCGTTCTTGGGGTCGCAGGCAAATGGTTCAACAGCTATCGTGCTATGCAAAGAAGTGCACAGCGACAGCGCCAAAATTAAGAGAACAGAGGACTTGGATAGGGCTATGGTAGCCATTAATGCAGTGCAACGAAATGGGGATGGAGGATATGGGAAGAAAACAAAGGTGTTGTGTTTAAATAGAGAAAATGAAGCTTGCTCGTGCGAGAATGGGAGAGGTGATGACGTAGGAGCACAACTTTGATGATTGATTCTGGTCATTTTTCTTATTTGTTTAAAAGAATAATTTAAAGCTTTCTACTTTGGGAGTGAGGTCTAGCTTTGTTAGTTGATAACAGCTTAATTCATAAGTAAAATTCACCTGCCAAAACGTAATGTGGGATTTATGTAATCTGACATGGCATATTCCTATTAGTTGTCCACCGCCCAATGAATGTTAGGTCCACAAAACAGGCGAGTTTTGGATGGTCAGGTGAAGTTAGATCATCAAATTGGATGACTTAGATGCCAGTAATGATATTGCTTCTGATATATATCTGTAAAAATTGTTTTGTACTGCCTGGCAAGCATCACAGATTTTGGACAGGCCCACTTTGGCTTCGCTGCTAAGTGTAAGGAACAGATAGAGAGACTTAGAATCGTGGGTTTGGGATGCTGAATTGCTGAAATGATGAGTATGCTTTTGGACCAAATTGAGAGGAATGTGGGTTTTACTTGTTATAAAGTATCTTGGCTTAAAAGAGAGGTGAAGGGAGGCAGAGTCAGAATCTCAGTTGTAGCAAAACCCCGTGCTGGACGGCGAAAGTTTCATGATTGGAATGCCTGAGAGTAAGGATCACAAGCCTTTGGTCTCTCTATTTTCCTCTAAACCAACAAAAAGAAATGAGCGTTTCTCCGACCAATTACCATCAAAACCATCAACCCTTTCAATTTAAATGACACTTTCCAATTAATGGGAGGAGCACGTATACAATGCACAAACTTCTATGGTTTGTGCTTCCTTGAATAAAAGCCAACCTAATGGCATGTGAGCATAGAATGGCAATGTGGGAATTTTCTTCTGCTCAGGCTTACACATTATAGGTTAGATTGGGCGGATATAAGTTACTTTGCTTGGATGTTGGGACCAATGTTATGAATACCGTACTGGGTTTGATATCGGATTGAACTCTGGAGCGGAACTGTGCCAGTACCGGTTGGTATCGGATACCGTTTCAGGAAATTTTTTAAATTTATGAAATAATCCCTAAAATTTTTAAGAATGCAAAATAGTCAATATTTGTATATTATACAGTTGTACTGTATACTTTACTAGTTTACTGTTTACATCAACCATGTTTCAAAAATCTTAATAATAAATAATAATTACAATTAATATGAAATAACAATAATTTTTAAATATTTTACATATAAATAATAACCACAATTAATATAAACAAAGAGAATCATCATGCTATAATAAAATTAAGAATAATACAAAGTATTTAAAATATTACAATAAT
>JANPWT010577744.1:0-11787 GCA_024678245.1 Erythroxylum densum | reverse complement strand
AATGAACTGCAAGAAGCATATTTAGAATTGCTAGAAGATTCATATGCTATATTAAAGCAATATAAGGCTTTAAAAAGAAAATTTGTTGAAAACGTGAAGAACACGGAAGTGTTGGAAAAAGAAAACGTCTACCTTAAGAAACAAGTAGACGATACGAAAAAGAAAGTAACTGTAGATAGATATGAAGAAATTAGTCAATTGAAACAAAGGATTAATAGTCTTTCAACAGATATATCAACATTTACTGAAAGTACAAAAAATAAAAGTAGGGAAGAAAATAGAAAGAAGAGAAAATAGAATTTTTTTTTCATATCATAGATGCATTTCTTATGCTTATATCTTTTGTCTCGTTAGTTGTCTGAATATTATTCATCTATTCATCTGAATATCATTTTATCTTTCTAAAATTATGATTATTTGTTATCATAAAAAAGGGGGAGATTGTTAAGTCAAGTAGATTTCACGTGTATTAATTTTGGTGATAATCAAATAATAATAATCTTAGAAATATATAAACTCTTTTGATAAGTTTGTTAAATGTGAAGAAAAATATAAGTAACACTTAGTCATCCCAGACGATACGTCAACAATAGACAATACACGTCATCACAAACGAAGCAAACAACAGACGAAGCACAAACAACAAACGAAACAAACAATAGATGAAGCGCAAATAATAGACGAAGTGTAAACAACAGACTAAGCGCAAATAACAGACGAAGAGGGAACAACAGACGAAGCGCAAATAACAGACGAAGTAGAAATAACAGACGAAGCACAAATAACAGACGAAGCACAAACAACAGACGAAACAAACAATAGACGAAGCGTGGATAAAAGACAAAGCAAAAATAACAGACGAAGCGAAAATATTAGACGATACAAAAAGGAAGATACTCTAGAACGTCAGACAGTTAGTTAGCTGGAGTTAGTTACAGAACTCAACTAAATAACAGTCTCTTGAAGATTCAAGACGCATTTTTCAAGAAAACAGTGGAGACTTAGGCTATAAATACTAATACTAGTCGAAGACTAAAACAATTTTTGCTTACAAGAGAGAAAACTATAATTGTACAATAATTAGAGAAAATTCTGTATTCAAAGTGTGAAACAAGAGAGCGAATCCTACTATAACGGAAAGTTCAAGATATTTTTCTTAGAGAGAGAAAGAAAAGATTGTAGCCTAGAGAGGCTAAGATAGCAGAAAGAATACTTTGTCAAAGAGACCTGAAGAGGCTCTAGAAGGGAGGAAAGAATACTTGTAAAAGTTGAAAAGTATAGTGAAATCTTAGACAAACTCTGAAGACTAGACATAGCCTAAGGTTTGGGGTGAACCGGTATAAAATCACGGCGTCTATTCTCTAACTCTCATACTTTAATTTTCTTGTTGTTAGACGAGTTGATAAAGTTACTTGCGCTTTCAATACTTATTAATTTTTAGTAAAGTGTTTTTAGTATTCATCTGATAGTTGTAAAGATATTCAAGAAATCTCAAAAGATTAACAATTTTGAAAAGATTACACAATTCAACCCCCCCTTTTCTTATGTATTCTGTATACTTTACGTGATTCCTATATTAACAAGTGATTTACTTCAAGTTTTTCTTTCTTTAATGTATTTTTATCATAAATTAATTTTCCTTTGTTTTACTCCTTAATATTAAGTTACTTTTATCATAAATTGATAATCTTAAGAGCCAAGGTGTGATTCCCCTAGTCACGGGTGTGATTGGGGGGAGTCTCCCCAAAGTTTTGCCACAATGTGCATTGCGTGTCATTGTCGGACGTCTCAATCAAGAGAACGACATGTTCCCCATGCTAACTGGTCTCTTGATTGAGACGTCAGGCAATGACATGCAATGCACGTTATGGCGAAACTTTGGGGAGACTCCCCCCAATCACACTCGTGACTGGGGGAATCACACCTTAGCTCTTAAGATTATCAATTTATGATAAAAGTAACTAAATATTAAGTAGTAAAACAAAGTAAAACTAATTTATGATAGAAATAAATTCAAGAAAGCAAAAATAATTTATATTAGTTTCAAAACCCAATGTTGCCTAAAATCCACTCTTCGACACATTTCTTAAAATTTTAAGTAAGTCTCTTTTTTCCAATAAGAGACTAAAGAGGAAACTTATTATACTAATTTATTTTTTCATGAGTAAAAAGTACCTCTTTTTACAATTCTAAGAAAAAGAGTATAGTCATACTCTTAAAAGTTATTGGGTTTAAGGTTAAACTAGCTGTTAAAAATAAGAAATCATCATTATCAATTACTACTTACTGTTATTGATTGATCAATATGCGGTTGACCAATGTAGTAATTATTGGAACATTAATGTTACTCTTGAGAAAGATTGTGTTGGTTGATCAATGTGGGTTTACAGATGTAATAACTGGGTTGATTGTGACACATTAGTTGACTAATGTATAATCAATATTGCAAAGTCTTGGTACACAAATCTAACTTATATTTTTCTACCATTAACCTATATAAATCAACCAATACACCTAAAATCATTATTCTAACGTCTTTAAATAGGTAAACTGAATCTTTTTAATATAAAATTGAGTTAAAGCAGTTCTTCAAATGTAACAAATGTATGTTTTAATGATCTTCCTTTTCTTTAAAATCAAAAGACTCATGCAATGAGCTAAAATATAAATATGTTTATTTATAAAAAGCCTTTAAATTATCAAAGTGATTAAGAAGGAATTATACATTACATTTTCATTTATAACTTTATTATAGTTGTTTCTTGGTCTTGATTTTTATAGGTCGTCCAGAACTTTTTGAGTTGTCCTTTTCACTCCAAAATGTCATCCACAAGTGTACGAATGGCAGAAGGCTAAAATTGATGATGATTCATTTTCTGGTGCACGCCTCCTGATAACTTGATCTGCGTAGTGCCTCTAAAGATACGGGTCATCCCATACGTAATACTTTGCTTCACTTCGTAGCTTATCCCTTTGGGCCTTTGACAAACCAATGGGTAATTCGTTAGGAACAAAAAAATTGACAATGTCTGTATACCATAGTGGTGTCGCATAGGTAGAAAATAATTACTCATATAAAAAGGTTTCTTGTAGAGGGATACCATCTTATTCCTTTATGAAATGGCTAAGATGGTCCACCACCACATTTTCTGGCCCCTTCCTATCTCTAATCTCCAAGTTGAATTCCTAAAGGAGGAGAATCCATCTAATCAGCCTCACTTTTGCTTCTTTCTTTGTAAGCAAGTATCGCAAAGTTGCATGGTTAGAATAAATAATCACTTTAGCACCAAGCAAATGTGATCAAAATTTTTCCAAACCAAAAATGACAAATAATGGTTCTTTTCAGTAGTGGAATAGTTCAATTGAGTTAGGATTAGAGTCTTTAAAACATAGTAGATGGCATACAATGCTTTTCTCACCCTTTGTCCTAGAACCACCTACATTGCATAATCACTCGCATCATACATGATCTCAAAAGGGAGGTTCTAATCTAGCGGTTGAATCACAGGTGGGGATGTTAGAAGCTCATTAAGTTTGTTGAATGCTTCCTTGCATTTCTCGTTCAACTCAAAGGACACAGCTTGTTGAAGAAGCTTACATAGTGGTGTGGCTATCTTTGAAAAATCTTTAATGAACCTTTGATAAAAACCTGCATGCTCAAGAAAATAACGAATTTTCCTCACAATAGAGGGGTAAGGTAAAAAAGAAATAAGATCAACTTTGGAATAATGTACTTCAATAGCCTTAGTAGATATCTCATGGCCTAAAACTGTACCTTGATCTACCATAAAATGACATTTTCCCCAGTTCAACACAAGGTTAGTTTCTATACCTCGTTTTAAGACAATGGCAAGATTCACATGACATTCATCAAAAGAAGATCCATACACACTAAAATCATCCATGAATACCTAGATAATCTTTTAAACGTATTAAACAAAATTCTTGCCATATACCTTTGGAACGTGGCGGGAGCATTACATAATCTAAATGACATCCTTCAGTAGGCAAACGTATCGAATGGGCATGTAAATATGGTCTTCTCCTGATCTTCCGGTGCAATCAGGATCTAAAGATAACCTGAAAAGTCATCTCAAAGGTAATAATAGTCATAACCAGCTAATCTCTCAAGCATCTAATCAATAAAAGGAAGGGGAAAGTGGTCTTTACGTGTAGTAGAATTTAACTTTCTATAATCAACGCATACTTGCCACCCAATTTGCACTCGGGTGGAAACCAACTCACCTTCCTGGTTTGTCACAATGGTGATTCCAGATTTCTTTGGAACCACCTGGAAAGGACCTACCCACTTACTGTCAGAAATTGGGTAGATAACCCCAACATCGAGAAGCTTTAGTACCTCCTTCACAACTTCCATCATTAGAGGATTCAACCTACACTGAGCTTGCCTTGTGGATTTTGCATCCTCCTCTAACAAAATGTTGTGCATGCATGTGGAAGGACTTATCCCTTGGATATCTGCGATAGTCCACCTATGGCCTTCTTATGCTCTCTCAGCAATCAAACCAACCTCTCCTCTTAATTTGAAGTCAACTCTGTCGAAATGATAACTGGGAGAGTCTACTTTTCTCCTAAATAGGCATACTTCAGATGTGTAGGGAGTGACTTCAATTCCAATTCTAGTGCCTGCACATCAGAAGGTAACAACTTCTGGTGAGCTTCAGGTAGTTGTATAGAAGTCAAATCATACATTTTTAGAGAGCTTTCCAATGATTCTAAGGCAGCTTTCATTTCCATAACCTCTTCTCCCATCTCAACATCAATGTTGGCTTTTACTTTCGTATTCTTAGTTAAAATAATTTCCAAATGATCCCTGAAACTTAATTTAAACAATCCCTCCACCAAAGGATCAATCACATCCACATAAAAATCACAATGATCATTAGGAGGATGTTTCATGGCATCAAAAATATTGAAATGAATCACTTCCCTATCAAATTCCATTGTGAGGGTGCCCTCTCGAACATCTATCTTAGCATGAGTCGTATTAAGAAATGATCTCCTCAATAAGATAGGTATTGGACTACATAAGGCGTCATTATTCATATCTATAATATAGAAATTTATAGGAAACACTAACTTATTCATATGCAGCAAAAAACCTCAACCACACCATCAGGATAAGCATTAGTACGGTCAGTCAGTTGTATGATTACACTCGTTTCTTTCAATGGACCTAAATTCAAAGAAGCATAAATCGAACGAGGCATCACATTAATAGAAGCACTCAAATCCAATATAGCTCTATTGATCACAATATTCCCAATGTTGCAAGGAATGGTTAATATACCTGGATCTCAACATTTTGGAGGCATCTTCTTTCTAAATACCACAGAAACATTCTCACCCATCATTACTTTCTCATTTTGCCTCAGTTTCCTCTTATGTTTACGAAGTTCTTTAAGGAATTTGGCATATCTTGGTACTTGCTTGATGACCTCAAGCAGCGGTACATTGACTTCCACTTTTTGAAAAGTCTTCAATATCTCTTTATCCTTCTCCTCCTTGTTTGGTTTTGTCAATCTGCTTGGAAAAAGTGGAGGATTGGTCTTAATAATATTGGGACTTTTGAGATTTGCCTTTATACTCGACGATGAATTTACTTCCTTTTCCAGTTCCTTCTCAATCTCTTCCTTGGTAACAATCTTTGGTGGAGTTCTTTTGGGACCCTCAATCTCATTTCCGCTCCTTATCGTTATGGCACTGACATTCTACTAGTTCACCTCGAGTTAGGATGGAAATTTTCCTCCACTTTGCAATTCTAGGAAATTGAGCCTCACTACCATCTGACCCATTTGTTACATATCCTATTGAAATTTAATATTGTTAGCAATAAGATTCTTAACAAGTTCTTCTAAAGATGTACCTGAACTAGAAGAAGAAGTTCCTTGTTCTCCTTATTGCCTTGGTTGAAATCCTTGTGCTCCTTGTGGCTGATTTTGGAAGTAATTTTGTTGTTAGTTCCCTCTATAACTCAAGTTGGAGTGATCCCTCCAACCTGCATTATACGTCTGCAAGTACGAGTTGTGCTGGTTCAGGAAGTTCCCTCCTACAGCATTCATGTACTCCATACTTCGTTCTTGTAATGTTGTGCACTCATTAGTTGGATGGCTCATGTTCGAGCATATTCCACATGTTTTCACTTGTGCCTGTCCAACTGCAATCTATTTCATAAAAGATGTTAGTTCATTTAAGCGATGTTCGATAGATGAAGTACTTACCTTTTGTACTCGTCGAACATTATTGCGAGTGTCAAATTGTTGCATGTTAGCGGCCATCCGCTTAAGTAGGATCTTAGCCTCGAGTGGAGTCTTCTCACAAAGTGGCCTATTGCTTACTGCATCAACCAAACTCCTCTCCGTTGGTAACAATCCTTCATAGAAATATTAGATGAGAAGTTGCTCCCTATGTTGTGGTGCGTATAACTAACATATAACTTTTTGAACTGCTCCAAATACTAGTAAAGAGATTCTCCTTTATGCTGCTTAATGCCATATATCTCCTTCCAAAAACTTGTCGTCTTTGAGGATGGAAAATATTTTTCTAAGAATAATCTCTTCATCTCTAACCAATTATTTATGCTTCCCGCTAGTAAATTAAATTTGCCAATCTTTTCTTGCATCTTTGAGTGAGAATAATAAGGCTCTCAACATGATCTTCTCATTCGTTACCCCAGGAGGCTTCATGCTCAAACAAACCATAACGAGCTTCTTAAGATGCTTTTGTGTATCCTCACTTGCAACACCATGAAAATTGGGTAATAAATGAATTAATCCATATTTTAACTCAAAGGTAACATGTTCAGTAAAATTAAGAAATGTAATGTACAGGGGTCTTTGGGTTAAGTCTGGTGCATTCCATTCCCTCAACATCCTCGGATTTGCCATATTTTCTTCAGACTTAGGTTTTGCGTCTACTATTGAAGATGTTCTTGCTTCTCTTCTTAACCTGCATAGTGTTCTCTAGATCTTTAAATCATGTTGCTAAATTTTTCTACGAGGAGATCTGGTCACTACCATGCACCAACATTCATAAACAAGTTAACAAATAACAAACTAAAAAAGAAATATAAACAAATATATTCACAAAACACCAACCAAAATTAAATACAAAAATTAAACTACCACACTCCTAGGCAACGACGCAAAAACTGACAATGCATCGTATTGCTAGTCAAAATAAAAATTAGACTACTACTATAGCAATGGTGAGTCTAGATCGATCCAATAGAGAGTGTGTGTAAAGTTTTAGAAATGAAATTAACTAGTGTTTAGGTTTAGGGGGTTTTGGTTTTAGAAATAAGAAAATAAAATGAAATTAGACTAATAAAAATAAATTAAAGAAAACATACGAAAAATGATTAAACTGTCGAATATACGTAAGGTCTGGTTCTAGGTTCAATCTCAGCTTAAACATGATTAAGCATATTTCATCATCCTAACGTCTTTATAACTCTCTTCAAACTATTGATCTAAGATTAATAGAATGCTATCCTAATTTTGATTTTCCCTTAGGTTTTGTTTAATCAAGATACGATCATTAATTAACCTAACTACCGAATAACCTAGGATACGATCTCTAGATTTAATTTGGTAGCCACTTTACGAATTGGAAAATGATCAGTATAAGCAGTAACCTCACATGTTTAGATTATCTAACTTATGTTATTACTAATGATATAGGATCATTAGATGCTATTCAAACATCAAAAGTAACGATTACTTATTTCATTCAATGTTTTAGCAATAAGTTCAAAATAGAACAATCAAAATAACGTATTAAGATCATTCATCCTAAAACTTGATCAAATCAACACCAACAACAGAACAATCCAAAAAGAAATTACAATCTTAAAAAGATAAAAATAGTTTAACCGTGACTTGGCATCCATATTCTTGTTAAACCGATGTCGAGAAGCTAAACTTCCATCTTCATTTTTATACTCCAACTGTCAATCCTCTTCTCTATAGTAGCTTCGGTGGTGAAAGAAATGAGCCTAGCACCTCTACCCTATTTTCTGATTTAATTTTTGGTCCGCCTTTACTATTCATGCCTCTTGTTATTATGCGTGTCACACTTTAAAAACATAACCTTGCATAACGTCTGCGTCTGTTTTGAATGCAAACATTGCCTGCATTTAACGTAAACGTCTGTGTTTAATCATAATGTCTACGTGAAACGCAGACGTTGTTTGCGTAAAACGTTTGTTTATGTCATTTCTCTTTATTGATGATGTCGTTTTGGGTACTTGCTCCTCCTTACTGTGATTTCGTTTTGTTTCTTCATCTGTTATTGAAACAATCAATCTAAGTGCTTCCTATTAAATTTGAACTCGCGTTCTTACATGGGACATACATAGCTGTAAGCAACTTTAATTCATTTTCTTTGTTTTTTCATTTCATGTCTTCCTCTTGCCTTTATTTGCTCTAATCTTCTTTTTGATCCAAGAAAACAAGTGAATGTAAATCTTCAAAAAATCACCCAAACGTTGTGCTTTTAACTCACTTTAACTTCTTTACTTCCAAATTATACCTAAAATCACATATGAGTCAAAGTGAGTATCTTAAGAAGTTTAATGCCATTAATCGTTAAGTTTTATGAAATAATTAAACAATCAATTAAACACATATCACTATTGTTGTTGCCACCTTTTGATAGGAACTTATTGTTTCCAGCTTTCTTATTTCCTTCTCTTTCCTTTATCATATTCTTTTTATAGAAGTGGGCATGTTTTCTAACCATAAGGTTGAACTCTTCATCTCCATCTATTTGCAACTCAGTGTCACTTTCATCATTGTTTGATTTGTCAGTTACTTTTAGTGTCATTCCTTTTCTATAGCAGGATTATTCATTTAGCTAAGCTCGGTTTCATGGAACATCAGATTTTCTCATAGCCAGTTGAGTGAAATAGTGTCTAGATCCTTTGACATTTCTAGAGTTGTCACCTTAGGTCTCCATTCCTATGATAATGACCTCAGAATCTTCATTACAAGCTTGTCATTGGGACATATCTTTCCTAAGTTCTTTAAGGTCGTGATGATGTTGTTGAAGCGTCCAAAGAATTCGTCTATAGTCTCTCCCTATTTCATGTCAATAGTTTCATATTGATGCACTAAAAGACTTATTTTATGCTTTTTTTTTCCTCTTTCGTTCTTTTAAATGTGGATTGTAGTGTATCCCACATTTCCTTTGCTATAGAATAGTATGATATTTTCTCAATTTTTCTTGAGATAATGCACAGATCAAATGATGTTTTGCTTTAGCATTTAGCTGTGAATTTCTTGTATTGGCATCAGTTTACACTTTTATGTTATTTAAATCAAGAAGTGTAGCTCCAACTCTGATGGCTTACCAGACTTCAATATCTACTGATTGGAGATAGATTGTCATTCTCTCTTTCCAATATGAATAGTTATTTCCATTGAAGTATGGAGGCTTTGAAATGGATTGTCGTTCAAAACTTCTCATATTGTTTTCCATGATCTATCACATGTTGTAAAACACAAAAATGTGAAACCTTGCTATGATACCAAATGATAAAGCAAACACACGCAAGGGGGTGAATTGTGTGTGTCAAAAAAAAATTTGCAAGGTCTTTCAATTCGTATAATAAACATATCCTAGTTAATGACTAAAATTAGTAGGAGCCTGTTAGACGATAAAGTCTTTTAAACGACAGGAGCCTGTTAAGTGATAGGAGCCTTTTGTGGAATAGGACCCATTTAAACGAAAGGAGCTTATTGAATGATGAATCCTATTAAAACAATTTAAAAATAGAAGACACATGTTAAAACTGAAATGAACCTCTTGCAAGTTGAAAACAAAAGGAATCTCTTGCTAAAAAACACATGCACAATATACTGCAAAAATTTAAAAGTCATAGAGAGAGAGAGAGAAGAAGGATACAATTGATTTATACTAGTTTGACTTACAACTCAAGCCTACGTCCAGTCTTCAATTATCCAACTTGAGTATTTCATTATAAGAATCTGAGTATTAAAATTTACAAGCCTCTCCAAGCTCAAGAGTACATATTTTTTTAAGGTTCTCCAGCCTTCCATACTCGAAGTGTGTAATAAGCTTCTAAAAGCTCACAAAAAATGAAATAACAATTTCTCTCTTGATAGAGTGATTTCACTTTCTAAGCATAATATGAATGATATAATTCTCAAGAATATAGATGCTACTTAAATGTTTTCAAAGTCTGAGTATATTCATTGTTTCACAAGTGTTGTTACTCTTCTTTAAATAGTCAACTTCTTCAACTAGTTGTTGCTCCAACATACATCCTTAGTTAACTGGATAGATTTAAATCTGAATAATTTTGATGTCATATTTGCCAAAAATCTTCTAGTAATCACAAGGAAAATATATGATCTTTATAATTTGTAGGATCCTTTCAAATAAACCATTTCTAATAAGGTAAGTTCATAAAGAAGATTCCTGCAAGAAAGGAAATAATTTCCTATAATTTTATTTCCTTTATAAAAAATGTTATCTATATAAAGAAATAAATCCTATTTAAATTTTAAAATATTATATAGTTAATATCAAACCTTGAGCTAACAAAAAGGTCCAGTTCTAAACTTACAATTGCTGCAAGAGCCCACGACCACTCCCTTCAAAGTCGAGCACAAGCTTATCAAGGTATAGTAATCAACATGGAATCCAATATAGGTATTAGAAGGTACGAAAGTTCATACAGGGAAGCTGCCATATATGGATGTTCTAGGTGGTGGCATGATCTTGCACCCAAATCTTGGACGGACTATCTCTACCTCATGGTAAGGGCACCTTGTCAACTGCCAAAATTAATGGGCAAGCATTCCGACATGGACCCTAGATCAACAATGTTTACCAATTAGAGGTTATGATAGGTAAACATATCAGCCTGCGATGCTAAATTTTCAGAATAGATAGGCTAAGGATGGGCAGTACTTGGTAGTGCACGATGCGAAGACAATAAGTTAATTTACACTACAAGAAAATTAGTTTTTAGCGATGGATAATTACCGATAGAAATGGAACCATTGGTAATTACCAACAAAAAATCATGTTTCGTCGGTAAGATTGTTGGCAAAAATTTCAATTTGCAACAGAACAAAAATCTGTCAATAAATATGGAGAGATATCAGTCCGGGAAAATTTTTTAACGGAATATAGCGATGGTAAGAAATGTTCGTCGTTAAAGAAAGCTTTACCTACGACCCTACTGTCAGTAAATTTTGTTGGTAAATTTTAGTCCTAAACGTCGTCATTTGGCTCCATTTCAAAGTTTAAAAAGAATGAAAATGACATCGTTTGGTGTCGTTTTGATTTATGCTAAATCCCCCACAGTTTCTTCCCCCCATTGAGGCAGCAGCATTGACAAAGTCATTTTGTATTTCCACATTTGCATCTCTCTATTTTTCAATCTTCACAAGCATCTAATAAGCCTTATGTACTGATGGAAGAGGATCCTTGAGTAAAATTTGATCCATAACATGATCAAATTTCGCATTTAAGCCTGAAAGAAATTGTGTAAGTTACTCTTCTTGACAAATCTCCTGTGCTATGTACGTGAGCCTCCACATCTACATATTGTTGTAGGTTTCAACACAGCATATTCATCTCACATCCTCTTAATTTTGTTGAAAAAATCCACTATGGAAAGATTTCCTTGCTTTGATCCACAAATCTCCCTTCGAACATGAAAAATAAGAGGGCCATTACTTTCTCCATACCTTTGTTCAATTTCTTTACATAATTCCCTGGAAGAAGGAGCAA
>JANPWT010572630.1:0-11824 GCA_024678245.1 Erythroxylum densum | reverse complement strand
CTTCAGTTACGTTAAAGCCAAAGGAAAGGTTTTGACTGTCTGGTGTTGCATTTGCCTCTTTGTCTCTTGGAAATTTTCATGTTGGTTGAATGTATAGGTGATGTTAAACATTCATAAAAGACCACCCTTTTCCTCTTTAAGGCGTATAAGATGCCCCTGCATGTCCAAGAGTGGCTTCCGTCTGAAGCGGAAGATTGTGTATGGGCTTGGCTCGCCAAGGAAGCGCGTGGGTTTGCACATTCAAAAAAGATGTCGTTTTGTTTTATGTAGGTTAGCGACTCTTGACGTGTCACGTGGACTGAAAGTCTCTCTGCCGCTTGCTTAGATATTCTCCTATTATTTTTTATTTAATAATATTAAAAATCATCATTTAATAAATCCTTTATATGGAAAGTCCATATCAATTGCAGTCAATTTCAAGTCAGCATCTCTCTGTTTCGTGCCACCGAGGTCTCTGCAAAATACTTGACATCGCTTCTGATATCTGACAAGTACCATGTCAGTACTTCTGATATCTGTAAATTTATTTAATACATAATTATTTTTACTTAACTTTATTAATAAATTTAAAATAATTATTATAAATTTAATAAAAAGACCTTTTATGTTTTTAATTATATAAATTGCTTTACATCTTTGACCCTGTTTGTTTTTTATGGACTCTTAATATTCAAAACTTCTAAAATTATAAAAGGGATTTAATGTTTATGAATTTCGGTTTTAGCATGCGTTTTAATAAGTAATATGATAAAGAAATTATCTTAGTTAATCAGTTTATTCGTATATTATGAATTAACAAAATAAATTAATAAGTATTATGATTACTAATTGTTGACAAACCATAGAGAAACATTAATATTATCCATAGAAAATGTTAAAATACTTGAAAGTAAAATTATTGCAAAATTAAAAAATAAATAGATAATTTGAAATCAATTATTTAAGAACATGAGACATCAATTATTAAAATTTATCAATTAATATTACATTTATATATAAACCAAAACAAGAATCATAGAAAATAAAGGGAAACAAACAACCTCTTCATTTATTAATCAACAGAAGTCCAACAAATGCCATTCCCATATGATATAAAGACACAAGAAAGAAATTGTTCATAAATACGTAACACCAGTCCTACCTACACCATTTAACAAACAGCAAGTTGCAGAATTTTACGCTCAGATTCAGATCTTCGAAAGGAGGCCATTCTGAACAGGTTTGGCTGTAACACCATTGTCCTTGAGGTCCAAATCGCTTGTACTTGGAGGAACATCAACAGCCGGTGAGCAATTGAAAAACCCGTGTGGCTGCAGTGTAATACAAAACCCGAAAAAGTACTCAATATGCAGGCAAAATCACTTAGCATCTGAGACTAGGAAGTCACATTTATAAATTATCATTCTTGTTGTATTTTCTTACCATAAGCATAAAACCAATGCGCTCTACCGGCATGACAGGCCAGTCCTCAAGTCGAGGAATGTGTGTCACTCCAAATACGTACCTGAAATAGGCAATTTAACACCAGCAAGTTAATCAATTTGGGCCTAGGAGCACACCACACGACTACTCGAAACTTATCAACATTCTATGTTATCATGTACGTTCATGACATTGTCATCTTTGGTTCTAATGCAAATGTGGATCACATCACACCAGAAATGCGTATTGTCTATTGACAATGCCCTGTTACCTCCAAAAGTAACAAGAATCGTTTGTTAAAATAAAGTTCTATCAATATGATGGAAAAAGATGATAAGAAAGAAACCTACCAAATTACTATATCAGTTTCCTCAAGGGGTCGATTTTGTTTAACCCAAGTAGCCAGGCCTTCTCCAACCCGTGGATTTTGATTAGGAAACTCTCCTCCAGGATACATTTCATCGCGTGCATAGGGAGTAACCCAAAGGTTATGTTTCAAAAAAGCAGCTCTTCTCAAGAATTTTGCTTCAGAACCAGCTAAAGGTAAACAATTGGAGCCAGGTACTAGCTTGTAACCTGTAAGCTGCCCAGTCCTGTTGACAGTCCTTGTGTTTCTGACCTGAATTATGATAATACAACAAGCAATGGAATGAGTTCAACCAATTCTTTCGACATTTTCGGACAAGCCAACATGAATACGATGCTACAAAAATTTAGGTAAAAACCTATTACTTCAGAGTCCTCGGCAAACTGACAGCAGAAACATTGAAGACATGGAAAACTAGAAGACCATAATTGACAAGGCAAAAACCTGAGAATTCAACTAAAAGTTTTATGTCCTACAAGATGAAGATGCTTACAATCCAATGGCGAGCGGTCAAGGGATTACAATCACGCATTGCTTGCTGTTCAGCTCTGAGTAGTTCTTCTTCAGCAAAGAATGCATTGTTGTGAACATTGTCATTTCCAGGTTCTTCAACTTTAACATTCACCTCAACAACCTAGATTGAGAAAAAGTTGAAGAAGAGTTAGAACTACAAATACTCACCCAACATGGCTTTGTGTATGAGAGCATTTAAGAAAGAATAACAGAAACTGAAACAACAAACTAGCTTAAAGAGATCACTTCGTCCAAGTACTTCAACAATTATGAAGATGTAAATAATGATTAAACAAAAGTAGGATCTTAATAGTCATGAAAACATCTTAAGAAGGAAAAGAAAAGGAACTTTCCAACTCATGAAATGTGTACATGTGTATAAATGTGATCGTACCTGATTGAATGTTTCTCCAGGCTTACAATCTACCGCCATATCCATACGTGCAACGAAAAAGTGTTGATGCACAGGTGCATACAATCCAGGAGCAATTGTTGTACCAAATTTTCGTACTTCACCAGGTTGCAATGCTCCTAAGCTAAGAATTCCAGTGAGTTTGACCTCCGCTTCAATTTTCCCATCCTA
Organism: Erythroxylum densum; assembly: GCA_024678245.1. NCBI lineage: Eukaryota > Viridiplantae > Streptophyta > Magnoliopsida > Malpighiales > Erythroxylaceae > Erythroxylum > Erythroxylum densum. Next base: position 8,939 of record JANPWT010572630.1, on the reverse strand, counting down.
AAAAACAGAAAACTATTCAAGCTTCCTTATGGTTCATAGAAATTAATTTCTCGACATGTTCACACAAAAAGATGAAAGAACAAAAGAGGATATGGAATGATATAAAGAGGCTCACAATTGAAAGCACAGAAATACGCTTCACACTTAGAACAACCTCAATGTAAAAGAGGTTAATTAGGAAACATAGATCGGTAAAACCAATGAGGATGAAAGTCCTAGATGGAGCTGAGTCAGACACCGACTTGCCTGATAAAAATGCCAAAAAAATCCATACTCATAATTAGCCACAGTGCATATGAAAGACACTGACAGCCTTCTAGATCGCCTGACTTCTGCCAATCCTGTTCTCCAATCCTGATGCTTCCACAGGATCCCATGATCCTCTTCGTGTAGACAGACACAGTTTTCAATTGTTTCAACGCCTCCGGTGAAATTTGTAAAGTGTGCATCAAAATATTTGATGTAGCCCAAACAATCACAACCCTGCAGCAAAAGAATTGTGTCAATATTTTCGGTTTTCCTTACTATCCTGATTCTCTGGTACTGGAACAGAAGCCTTGCCTTAATAGAGATGAGAAGAAAGCACTTGCCTTTTTAAGAGAATGAGCATTTTTTCCCAACCCATCTTCCCCAGCGTCAAATGCATTCTTCCAGTAATGTGGTTCATTCGGGTCTCCATAAGGGACGACCATTTCAACAAAGCTTAACCTGTGAGCCACAGGTCTCCGACCACGGCTACCATCCACATAAGCAACTGAATAGATAACTAGACCCTCCCTAGGCGTGAAACCAATGCGAAAATTCCACTGCCAAGCAAAAAGTAAATCATTAAATAGCATTGTATCCTGACATTAGATGCTTCGGTGATGAGCACAGCAAAATAGCACTCACCTTCTGCCATTGAACAAAATAACCATTTACTCGAAAGCTTGGACCTTCAGGCTGAATGATCTGTAGAGGTTTCACATCACTTCTATCAACACCTCCTCGACTTTCACCAGCAGTGTAATTCCTCAAGGGATCAGCTGGAGGCAGAGGAACAAGTTTACGGTCTTCAAACTCAATGATAATCATGTTTTGGATGTCAACAAGAACACGGATTCCATCAACTGGACGAGCATAACCATTTTCCATTGGGCAGTCACTCTCAGTTCTGCAGAAAATTAGCGGTTTAGCCAATCTGCGGCTAGGTGCATCAGCCTCACTGTAATATCCAACACACCTGCAGAAAATGATAATGTTATGTGAAGTGCAAGGCACATACTAAGAAACACTTATCAAAGGGAGTTGTGTACGTAGATTACCAAGCGTCTACCATTACAAGATCCATATCATCAATACCCCTCTTTTTCATTGCGTCTCTAAAAGGAGGGAAGCCTTTCACAACAGCTTCACATTCAGCATATTCCTCAGCATCCTGAACTTGTCAAGCCAATGAAAAACTAGAATTCGTGATGGGTATCATAAACATGCATAGAATTGCATTGAATTCATATAAAAGGAGACTTTATATTGTCTCCAGTAACTCTGAAAGAATTCCAAGACGAGGCATGGATCTTCGTCATAATTTGAAGAAAGGTACTGCTACCAGCTTTTGATAATGTATTCGATATTTAGTTGATCAATTTAAGAAAGTGTGCCCCAATGTTAGGTCGTGGGACAAACAACTCAAATAATTAAATTTGATACAACATATGCAGGTATTTATAAAGCATAACATTCAAAAGTGGGTTTTGAATACCAAGGAAGGCTGAACATTAGGAACAATTTTGGATGATTTCACTTTCCCTCTGTGGTGGCCGCCTCGAGTTGCAGCATGAACTTCTGATAGCTCAACAATCCAAATGCTTGTCTCGTTTGATCTTTTGTTGTAAACGACAAGCCTAGCTTGTCTAGGAGGAAGTTTTGAGGGAATTACAGGCCCACCTTTTGTTCTGGGAAGCAATGAAGGCTGGAAAGGAGGGAAGAAATATGCATCTGCCAATGCAACAATATGCTTGTCTGGTTCCACCAAAGCAACTTCGATAAAACGCATACTATCTCTAACCTGAAAAATGAAGTGAACACCAACTCATTTCTTCATCAATAATTTCTTGACATGAAAACCTCAATTTATGCATATCCTAATTCAAGCTCAAACTCCGAAAGTATCAAATAACCTCAGGGGTTGCTCCAGCTGCCCTCACAGTTGCCACTGCAACAGAAATTTCGGCAGCGATTAAAGGATCCAAAGGGTGGCGGTTTTGAGGCCTAGCCATGACTTGGATTCCTATATTAGCCAAAGAAAGAAACTTTGTAAGCAATTTCAACTAAGAAATAACATCATCAAACTAGGATCACCCAAATTGCCATTAGATCTTGCAAGCTATAAACCAAAGTTGGAATCACCTTTACTAGAAGTAGTTTTGGTAGGAGGAGATTCGGGAAGGGACTCAACAGGATGGATCAGGGTCGCCACGGTCGCAGTCTTAGTGATGGGATCATCACCAGACCGATCAGGCCCAACACCAACACTCCAATTCTGAACAGCCCTCTTCTTGGCAGCATCAGAAGTGCTTGTTTTGGTGGTGGTGGTGGTTGTGGTATTGAAGCAACAAGATAACGTCGTCTTTTCCTGAGCTGTGGCCATTGCAAAGGGTTAGCAAGCTCGCTGTATCCACCGTAGTAATTATTACAGCAGAATTTCACTGACATACAGCAGAGACTCAAAGTCACTGTAAACCTTTTCTCCACTTGCACACCAAAATCTGCCACCAACCCTTTATCACTCACTTTGACAGGAGGAATGTGAAGCTGGATCCGGTGGCAATAGAGGCGGCTATATAGAGGGACAAAGACAGAGATAGGGTGTAGTGTTGTTAAACTGAAAGAAAATGCAGAGAACGTGGGGGTTGGGTTGGAGCTTTGCGTTTTGACGTTATGTGCTGTCTCCGACTACGATAGTTTTGGGGTGAAGCGTGAGAGCTTATCGGGAAGGCTGATACAACATTTGAAAGTCAAATAAAAGAGGAGGTGATAGGAGCGTCCACTTGTCCAAAACGCCAGACTAGTGATCTCTCTTCTAGGACTTGACTTGTGTTCCAGAGATTCTTCCGGCCGTTTTCCTTATTTTTGACAGACGAGGACCTAGATGTCACCTAGTCTCGCTAGGATCGCTAATTATCAAATATTTCATATTAGTTTTGGTAGTAAAGTTTGATGATTGGTTTATGTAAAATTAATATCTTGAGAGCCCCGCGGCTGTTGCGATAATAATTAGATCAATTGGTCCAGATTTTTCACTTAAAACTCTCCTTAAAGGAAGTCTTGAGTTCGAGTTATGCCAAAGGAGAGGAAATATGCATATTCTTATTGATGATCCTCTAGTCTCTTGGATAAAGCTCCTTAATCGGATCAATTACGGATGTCTTGCTTCCAGTGACAGTGTGGGAGTTGGAGTTGCTAGGAAATCTGGGGGCTAATAGGAACCTGATGTTGAACATGGGGAGCCAGTGATCAATCATCAGCTGAACAATTTAGAGTATATGAAAACTTCTTGTGCGTAGAAGTGTACAGGCTACGTAAGAATCTGAAAGATTTTGGAGTTTCAGATTTACATTCTCTAAATTCTTAGGGTGAGATTATAGGAGCTTAAAATTACTATGTTAGGATATCTAATGAAAAAAAAAAAAAGCGAAGTCCTTGTCAGCGCCAACAGCGTAAATCCAATCCAATTGGTTTTCAATAGTGTTAGATTAATATTACGCTCTTCAAAGCCTATGCTACTCCTAAGCAAGTCAAGTCATGCGCTATTAATATAATCATTTCTTCTCTTGTCGCCATGTCTTTAACGCAGCCTTCATATTTTGTTTTTGCCGCACCAAGTACATGATTACTTCAACTTGCTTTATTTTAATGGAAGCAGTATGCTTTTGTCTGTGTTGAGTGAGAGGAACCATTTCACGTATTCTACTCCAGAGCTGATGTCGGTGTCAATTTAGCCTTTTTTTTTTATTTTGCTTAAAATGATAGAATCTGATGCGACGTAAAACGCAATTCATATTTCTAGGAGTATAAAAAGTTGAGATGCATGATTTGATATTGTGAGCTGTTTATGCAAGTGAGATGGTTAAGGATTCCTCTTATTAAAAAATTGAGATTGCGAGTTTAAATCACCGTTTTATATATAATTATTTAAAATTTAAAGTTATAATTTTATCTTTAGTAAAGGACCTCTCCGGTTCGAACGAAAATTAATTTAAAAATAGATAACTTAAAAATATCTTTCCATAATTAAAACTTTTCTAAAATATCTCGTTGACAACCTAAAAAAAGAATCCTCCTATGTGTCCTCTTTTTAAGGAATTTATCCTTTTCCTACAAATTACTTGCCTATGTTGATTGGAATGAATCCACTAAATAATAATTAGTAGAAAGTCTATAGTAGACTTCTTAGGTGGATTAAAGAGAGATCGGTTCTCTCTTAAATTTTTAATGATTTTTAATTTTAAATAGTTATTTAACGGAGAACTTGTTTTTATTAATTTTAAGTATGCATTAGACAATTTTTATATATTTTAAACAAATTACTTAATAAATTAACAAATTAAAACTAAACAAAAATTTTGATTCGTTTCATCATAACTTAAATCATTGGCTTTCGATACGTCAAGTTTACTTTGCTTATTAAATTAGGGGTTTATTTTAATTTACTGTTATTTTTAGTTTTTAATTTCAATATAACTTTAATTTTGTTTTTGGTTTAAATTTCTCCTAAATTTTATAATTTATGAACATTTTGATTTTGTCTTTTTTATTTTAAATAATTTTATTTATCAATTAAAAATATATTATTAAATAGTAATTATTTAATAATATTATGATTTAATTATTTAATTTATAATTAATTTAAAACTAATTTGAAAATAAAGATAACTTTCAAGTTTTATAATTATTTAATCCCTATACTTTAAATTCTTTCATAAAACTTTATGTCATCTTCACTCGCTACAAGAGTTATTTTAATAAAGATGCTACAGTACCACTATAGAACCAAAGACCCAAAAACTCTAAAATCTTCATATGAGTAAACTTTGCTTGTAAACTCCAAGTCCAATAGTCGATGGGCTCCCATCAGATTTGACTGTTTTATGGCCGGCCTTAGAGTTCAACTCTGTCAAATCCACCAAGAATCCTACGTGACATGAGATTCACCAACTGTCAATTACACACCCTTACTCATCGCTTCACCAACATGATTACCACTCTCATTCCAGCAATTCTTCCTCTTTTTTCTTGTGCGCAACATATTCCTCACATCCAGCCCAACACATCCCATGTCTCTGTTTCCCAATTGCTGAATCTTAAACCTCACTCTTGGGCTCTCTAGTCTCTATTGCCAATCACTCCTCCCTTTGCTACTTTCACAATCACCACTTTCTTCTCTATTTATCAGAACTACATCTCCTCTTCCACCACAATGTTTACCCAAATCAGTAATTTTCCCATAGTACCATGCCCCCTCTTATTTGCTTATTGCATGGTGTCTCTTCACCCATAAGGAAAATGTAGGATTTTTTTTCTTGAAATCTTGGGATATCCTATTGTTCAGATGTAAGGATTTTTAATCAAACATGTGGGCTTATATGTGTATAATTGTATATAAATGCTATCATATAAAGTTGAGCCCAATTAATTAAAGTGGTCTAATATGTTTATAGTATTTGGGCTTCATGCATCTATTTTAAGTGTGGACTCTATATGTGTAGAGACCGGGCTTATATTTCTAGTTTTATGATGGGCCAAACTAGAAATTAAATTAGGGTTTTACCCTAATATAAATGGTTATGGTCCCCAAATTAAACGTAACCTAAAAATTCTTTTCTGAAATCCCATCGTCATAGAGAAAAGCAGAGAGTTACGGAAAACTCTGGAAAAGGGCTACGTTCTAATTTGGAAGACAAAACCGCAAAACTTCAGTGTAGATTTTACAATGGATTCAGGTATGCTTCCGCTTTAATTTTATTCTTGATGATTTGATATGAATCGATCTTGGATGTTAAAGGGATTAAAATCCCTACACAGGATTTATGGATGCTCTGACTTTAGTTCTGCCAGAATGTTAAATTGGGTGATTGTGGATTTCAGTGAATTGTCATTTATTTGAGATGTCCTAGATTATGGTTAGCTATAATTGGCGTTATGAACCTGGTGACATGAAATGAAAGCTGGTAATTAAGGTTTAAAATTGCAGGTAGCAAAATTGTGGTTAATCTCCACCCCTAATTTTTCGAAATTGCGTATGCATTTCCCTCATTTGCGATCACCTGCAACTACAATATAACCCGCAACATGCAATTTAAAGCTTTGATCGATATCTTTGGTTGCTAATGATCAAATACGTTAGGACATTATCTTTAGATTTAGTCCTTGCTTCTGAATGTGGCATTGTAAATCCTGTTATTGCGAGGACAGGAATTATGATATATGCTTATTTGGATTTATGATCCAACATTGTGTCAATAACAATCATGAGTCTCTGGCTAAACTGGTTAAATTTCTGTTCACTAAAAGGTTTAGTAATCATTCTGGTTTTGCAGGTTGTTAAAATTAGACAGCATCAGCAAAAAGGGCTTGCTCCTGAGCTTTTGAAGTACAAGGGTCCGATCCATTGTGCTCACATGATCATCCATGAAGAAGGCCTTCGTGGTCTTTGGGCAGGGGCTGCCCTAACTGTCATGCAGAATGGGACAACCAGGCGGCTATGTTCACAGCCAAAAGTGCATTTGGTGTAATCTTGTGGGATAAACATGAAGGCGATGGGAAATTTCTCCAACCATGGCAGTCTATGATACCGGGATTTCTAGCTGGAACAGTAGGACCTATATGCACAGGTCCGTTTGATGTAGTGAAAACAAGGCTGATGGCTCAAAACCTAGCGGGGTGGGACTTCAAGTACAAAGGCCTGATCCACGGAATCAGAACGATATATGCTGAGGAAGGCTTCATGCCTTGTGGAAAGGACTGCTTCCTCGGCTCATAAGAATCCCGCCTGGCTAGGCCATATAAGGTTTGAATGAACTGAATTGAATGATTTTATTAATGAATCACTTCTATTTATATACATGTATTTGAATATTCAAAACAATATCTTATCTAATCCTATGTATATCCGTATGATGATTACAATAATCTATTTGAATTTAAACATATGCTCTTATCTACATTTAGGTTGGACTTGGGTTGTGGAGATGGGCTTATGACATAACCCTAATATCGCCCCTCAAGATAGTATTCGTCGACGAAGACCTAGCTTGAGTTTTTGTCTGAGAAAGGGTTGTCGGGAGAGAGGCTTGGTGAGGCAGTCGGCCGTTTGATCTGCAGCGGAGACGTGGGAGACACGGAGAGCGTCGGATTGAACCAGATCTCTGATAAAGTGGAAGTCGATGGCAACATGTTTCATCCGAGAGTGAAAGATCAGGTTGGAACTCAGTTGGGTGGCACCGACGTTGTCACAGTAGATCACCGGTGAGTGGGGAAGCCCGATCTGAAGCTCAGCAAGGAGATGACGTATCCAGGTTATCTCAGCAGCGGTGTTGGCGACAGCTTTGTACTCTGCCTCAGTGGACGATCTAGCCACCGATTGTTGCTTCTTGGAGCTCCAAGACACCGGGTTCTGTCCGAGAAAGACAATAAAGGCACCAGTGGAGCGATATGTGTCTTTGTCTCCTCCCCAATCAGCGTCAGAGAAGGCATGAAGATTCCAATTAGAGGTACGGAAAAATTGTAGACCTTCAACAATGGTTCCTGCAAGATACCGAAGCAGACGTTTTACGGCTAGCCAGTGCTCAGTGGTGGGACAGTGAGTAAACTGAGATAGTTTATTCACAGCAAAGGCAATATCTAGTCGAGTGAGTAGCAGGTACTGTAGACTTCCTATAATCTTGCGATATTCACTTGTATCTGTCAAATTGGTGCCCAAGTGTAGAGTCAGAGTTGGATGACTCGTCATAGGAGTGAGCACAGGTTTGGCTTCATGCATTTTAGTGTCATAAAGCAGATCAGTGATGTATTTTCTCTGAGACAGTAGTAGTCCTTGATTGGTCTGAAGAACCTCAATGCCAAGAAAATAGGATAGAAACCCCAAATCCTTAATGGAAAACTTCTGAGCTAATAAGTGGATATAGTGATTGATTAGGGTTGCATTATTACCTGTCACAATGATATCATCAACATAGACCATGAGGATAGTGATACTATGTGAGGTATGATGAAGAAATAGGGAAGTGTCTGAGTGGGAATTGGTGAAGCCTGACTGAAGTAGAAACTGTTTTAGAGCTTGATACCATGCCCTAGGGGCTTGTTTAAGGCCATAGATGGCCTTCTTTAGTTGACAGACATAATATGGTTTGTCTGAATCAATGAAACCTTTAGGTTGTGCCATGAAAACTGTGTCTGATAAGGGTCCTTGTAGGAATGCATTGTTCACATCTAGTTGGCGTAAATCCCATCCATTTGTAATAGCTATGCTGAGAATGAGTCTGATGGTTGTTGGTTTTACAACAGGGCTGAATGTTTCAGCATAGTCAATACCAGGACGTTGATGAAAGCCCTTGGCAACGAGACGGGCTTTGTACTTCTCAATGGACCCATCCGAGTGGCGCTTAATTCTGAAAATCCATTTGCAGCCGACAAGATTTTGGGAGGCCTCAGGTGGAACCAGCTCCCAGGTACCATTCTTGGCTAAGGCATTAAATTCCTCTGAACAAGCTTGGCGCCAATGACGATGCTTCAGAGCCTGCGAAATACAGGTAGGTTCAAAGTCCTTATGTTCATGTAATTGAGCAGTGAGACTTAGCTTCTGAATAGGTTTCCGGATATTGTTCTTCCCTAGAGTGAGCATGGGATGACTTGGTACTGAGGTAGTAGGATGCACATGTTCTATCTCAGTGACTGTTCTT
>JANPWT010566173.1:0-11881 GCA_024678245.1 Erythroxylum densum | reverse complement strand
TTTTTTAAGACATTATGAATTTGGTTAGCTTATTTTATTATATTATGTTATCTTGTTGGTAATCTATAATTTTATTACGTGTTATATTATTTATTTTTTATATTTAGACATATAAGTGTCTTGTTTAATTACAATATAATTTTGCTTATTGATCTATAGGTATGGATGATATTATTATGCAAATTATACAATTTCTGCAAATGAAGCAATTTTTGGACAATAAGATTGAGTTTTAGGATTCGATGGCTTGTGTAGTAGGTTACATGAGTGTGTATTTTTTTAACCACATATACAAGAAACAATGCATGACTTCCTATCAAATAGGAGAACTATGGATGAATGAATTATTTAATGGTCATGAAAAAAAGGTGTTTAAATACATTTAGGATGAATCAAAATACATTTCATTAATTATGTATGTTTTAGAAAATAATTATGGTTTGAGACCTTCGTATAGGGTGTCTATTTTGGAGAAAGTCAGTTTATTCGTGTATGTCCTAAGTAAAGGCTCCTTTAATAGAGATACCTAAGAGCATTTTCAATGTTCTGGTGAAACTGTGAGTAGAGTTTTTAAAAAAGTTTTGATTGTTATGGATGGGTTTTTAAGGGATATACACGTACCAAAAGATCCCGAATTTAAGGATATTCCACCACAAATTGCCAATGATGTTGGATATATGCCACATTTTAAGGTAATTGAATATGTTCCTCCTCCCCCTTCATTATATTTTCCATTGAAAAATGTTGTTTTATCATCCTATGATTATTATTTTATATTAGGATTGCATTGGAGTTATTGATGGTATACATATAGCGGTAGTAGTTGCAGAGGAGGATAGCGGTAGTAGTTACAGAGGAGGATTAAATGAGATTTAGAGGATGGAAAGGAATAACAACAACAAATGTATTGGCAACATGTGACTTTAACTTACTATTTACATATGTTTTAGCGGGTTGGAAACGATTCTTGTATTTTCCTTGATACAATAGGTAATCCGAAACTTAAATTTCCAAAACTACCGATAGGTAATTTTAAGATTTGTTATTAATGATTTAGACTTTTTATGATATCATTTATACTAATTATATTGCTTCTATGGAAACTCAAGTAAATATTACTTGGTTGACAAAGACTATCTAAAAAGAGAAGGATATTTGAAACCTTACCTAAAAACAAGATATTATCAATTCGAGTTTCGTGGTGTAAATCCAAGAGGATCTTGAGAAGTTTTTAATCAAGCTCATTTATTATTGAGTTGAGAGGGCTTTTGATGTTCTTAAGGCTCGATGGAAGATATTAGAGAAAATGCCTAATTATTCATTAGTGGATCAAAATAGAATAATTTGTGCAACTTTTGCGTTGCATAACTATATTAGAAGAAGTACAATTGGCGACCCATCTTTTAGCATCATCGATCAAGATCCTGAATTTATACCTCCAGATGTATTTCAAGATGTTGAATTTAACTCTACACAAGAAGACATTAAAGAACAAAAAACTCAGGAGATGATAACTATTCTTGATAATATTCCTTCTAATTTAATGATAGTTAGACATTGTTCTTGAATTGTTATAAACCTTTGCTTTAAATGATAATGTTCATTTCTTTTGCTCTATTTGAATTGTGTTGTTAAACTTCATGTGTATTGTTATATTTTATGTTTGGATGTATCATCATTATCATATTAATTCTATGTTTTTTATTATAGTTATAATCTTAATTTTTGTAGAATTTAATATCTAAAATCTAAATTCCTATAAGAATATTAAACGAAATACTAAGATATATAATATTCATACCCTTATAAGTTTTTTTAAAATCATCTCCTCATAAGTCATTTTATACATAAACATCTAATACTAAATAGCTAATTTGACCAAACATCAAATGACAAACGACTAATGCAATCAACTGGTCAAATCAGTTAATATAATAAGCTATTAGCTAATAGTTAATGCAATCAGCTGATTGCCAAATAGGGCCTATATCTTTTACGGGTTTTGTAATTGTGTTTGTTTTTATGATAAGGGTTTTGTTAAGAGACATTAGAGAGGTCTCCACTTTACTCAAGAGTTTGAAGTTGGTTTGTATTTAAGCAGAGATGTTGAGGCAAAGACTCTAACTTTTAATTACTTGTCTGTGTATGTCATTGATTTGGCAGGGTTATACCCACAGTGTTCGATAATTTCAACACTAATGTGTCTGTGTATAGAACATTGTCCATTTGGGACTGTGGGACACTAAAGGTATGTTATTAAGTATTCATTCATTTTAGAGCTCTTGAAGTTACAACTTGTGGTAATTACAGAGGTTGGTAGTAGGTTGGTTCACTATCAAATTTGTTATAACCTTTCTTCTTATACCCATCAAAGGCTAGGAAGATTACAGCAGGTTGAGACCACTGAGTTACAGAGGTGCAGATATATTTGTGTTGGCTTCCTCATTAATTAGCAGGGCAAGTTACAAAAATGTTCTAAAAAAGGTAGGAACTTTATGATGTTGACCTCTTCCGCTTTTGTGTTTTGTCCTCGTGTGTTTTCCACCAACAATTCCAAGTTAAAATGTGTACAATGATAGAAATATCATTCTAGTTATGCACTATTGGCTCTTTTCCTTTTATTTTTTAAAATTTCGTGCTGTTTCCTTTAAACTTACTATACTACCATCTAAATGTGTATAATGATTGTTCCCAACTATTTATGTGGATACTATCCTTATTTTTGCACAAGTTTAGAGAGATTAGAGCATGTCCATATACACTTATGGGAAATGACAATGTACTTCTAAATAGTGATGCTCCTGCTACTTGCAATAATATCAAGCATGTGCATCCATATTTCTTTTGTATGTTTGACTGATAATTGTGTGTGAGATAGTTAATTTTATGTGCTTTTACGTACTACTTGTTACATCTTAGTACCTTTTCTGTTCTTAGATGTTTTTGTTGAGTACTAATTAGTTGAGACAAAGAATGAGAGAAACCTATTTAAGTACTAGGATATATAAATTTGTAAAAGTCCCAACATATTAGAAAGGCAAAAGGAATGGAAGTCACTCCCAATATAGCAGAAAGAACCTCTTTTCTTGAAAAAAAAAGTACCTAAGAAATCTAGGAAACAATGGATTTCTGTCTGATCTTTGAATTTCCAAGTAATCTATGTTCTGGAATAGAGCTAGAAATAATTTTCACGCTAGATATTTTAGTCTATCACCATTTGAACTTTACTTTAAACTGTTCAAGTTGACAATCAACAAAGACAAATCAGGTGAATAACAATCCCCCATCCAAACTTGTTTTTGATCAATAACTACAAACATATTAAATACCAGTGGTTTTAGTGGCTATTTTTTTTTTCTATATGACATTATTTGGCTTATTTATGGGTGCATTATTTGGCTTAATAATTGGTCTTTAGTTCTGCTTAATCCCATAATATATAATTGGTTTGCTTATCTTTCATCTATAATGGCTTTTTTCTTTCCTAATTGAAAAAAAACTAGCTTAATTATGCATAATTTCAGGCACTCTACCGATTTTGAGGTTGTTTTCATGATTCTCATGACTTATCTTTCATATATGATGGTTGAGGTAGGAAGTTGTTCTCATCAACATGGATAACCCTAGTTAGTCGTCTCATTTTTTTTATAATCTCAGTATTTATAATTTGTAATCTAGTCTTTATATTTATTATTTCATTTATAAAAATTATTAAGGTTGTAATTAAAATTTTGTATACGAAGAATATTCTTTTTGTTGTACAATTTAATGATAATTTACTTTTTATACAATGCTTCAAATTATCAATTTTTGTATAATAAATTAACAATAAAAAATCTAAATATTATATATAATAATATGGATTAAAAAATATCACAAAAAGTTATAATTAATATGGTATAACATTTCGTTAAAATGTATATTAAAAATTTGACAATATTTTACAAAATGTAGCGAAAAACATTTGACTACGTTTTTCAAAACTTTTTTGCTACTTTTTTAGAAATGTAGCTAAAAATAAAAATCTTTGAATATGTTTTAGAAAATGTAGTGATGCAAAATCCTAAGGTTAAAGAACTCGAAACTCCTTAAACATACGCTTTGGATAGAAGATGAACAAGACCAAATCCCTAACCCTAATGAATCATAATCAATTATATGAAAGAAAATGCATATAATAAGGTTGATTTGAAAACAAGAATATAAAATTGCCACAACTGTTTACGTTGATAAGAATTATATTCTTGATGCAAGAAAAGAAGACAAGAAATCTAAGAATTTGTTATTCAACCAATCTAAACCTAAACAATGTTTGTTATGATGAATTTATAACCCTTAAAAAGAGTCAAATCCTAACTACGTAAAAGGCCTTTAAACATGAGTCTTTCACAAAAATAATAAAAGCCCAAGCGATTGTTTCTAAAAATAACTCATTAAACCTAAAAGATTTAAACAAGCTCCAGACACAAGTAATGGGTTGCCAAAAGCTATGCTTCTAACAAAAGATAATTAATTAAACAAGAATGAAAGTTTTCTTACACATTCCTCTCAACTTGATTAGTTATGATACCATTGGCTCTCATTGTCTCTTGAGATTCTATGCCATCTACAATTCGTCCCATATAGGATTAAAGCGCTTCTTTGAACTTCTTAGCTCTTGATCTTGTTATTGGTTCCTCCGACATTACTAGTTTATCTTTGGTTCCATATCTCTTACAAAGTACTATGGTCGTGCTCGCATCATCCCCTCCCTCTTCAAAAGGATTTGTCCTTAAATCTGAATCAAAGTCAAAAAGAGTTAAGTTAGAAACATTCAAAGTAGCACTAACATTATACTCATCTGCGAAGTCTATCTTGTAAGCATTGTCATTGATGCATTCCAACACTTGGAATGGTCCATCACCCCTTACATCAAGTTTTGACTTCCTTTGTTGTGGAAACCGTTCTTTTCACATATGCACCTAAACCCAATCACCCTACAACAAGGTCACAAACATACTAGGCAAATTTAGGTCAAGGTCAATGTTAGTAAAAAAATTTTATTTAAACCTAATCAAGATTAAAGCTCTTTTACCTAAGTGTGCACTCTCTAACTCTCTCTCTTTTGCATAAAAACATGATTGTGTCTTAATTTTTCACTCCTCACAATTTTTCTTTGCTTATTTTCATGTTTTTTTCTTTCTTTTTACTCACTAACTTCTTCTCTACTGCACATTCCACTTTCTTTTCCTCACTTGTGCAGTTACTCACCATTGAACCTTTAATGTTATTCTTTTCTCTCATGGCCTCTTATCTCTTATCTCTCTTCTTTCTTTTTCACCTCACTACCTGAATCCCCGCTTGATGACTGTTGAATTTTCAATTGTTCAAGGTATGTTTCTTAGGTGATAAGGGAGTAAGAGTAACTTTCCACCTATTATACATAAAATAATACTTATTCATGTACCCATCTTGCATAACATGCTTTTCAAATTGTCGTGGCCTACCTAACAATATATGACTAGCTTGCATAGGCATGACATCGCACATAACTCATTCGCATATCTACCAATAGAGAATGCAATAACTACTTGCTTAGTAACTTTAACTTCACCACTTTCTTTCAAACAATAAAGTCTATATAGATTAGGGGGTTTATCACATTTCAGCTCTAACTTCTCTACCAAAGTAGTACTAGCCATATTAGTGCAACTACCCCTATCTATAATTATGTTGTAAGCTTTCCCACCTACTAAGCATCTCATGTGAAATAAGTTCTCTTTTAGTTCTAGGTTAACTTTCCTCACATTCAAGTTTAATGCATCTATACCAACTAAAGATTCACCCTTCATAACATACTCAACATTCTCATCAACATCAAAAAAATCTTCCAAAGGTGGCATACTTAAATCACTACCATCAGATTCATTACTTTCATCAGACTTAGAAACAATTTCACCACCCTTAATAAACATAGTCTTACTATTAGGACAATCAAATGCATAATGACCACGCCCTTGACATTTAAAGCACTTAATATCGTTATGTTTAAAAGGTTTAAAGGATGAATCAATGGTACATTTTTTAAATGAAGTACTCCTCTCCTTACCTTTGTTTCACTCGTTTCCTTTCTCCTTAGAATCATAATAGTGCTCCCTCTTCTTATCTTCATTTTTGCTCCATTTTGGATGCAACATCCTACTACTACAAGGTAAATACCCGAATATCCGAAGGATATTCAAGTATATACCCTATGAAAATGGTATGTTAGAGTAATAACAATTTCAACTTACACATGGCATCATCTAACATACTCAAAAGTCACTAAATTTTTAAACCATTCACTTCATTCATTCATAAAGCTGATACTGTTTGCATCAAACAAATAACTAAAAAACCTTACACAGGCTTTAACAAAACTATAAAAATAACAAAAATTATGTCACTTTTGATGTCAATTGACAGACCTCTGAGCCATTTTTCTATCCAAAAGATTCCTTAAGTTCTGACTAAGGAACTAGATCTCCTGTCTCATACCTGAAAAACCTCATTACAATTTTTTGATGAGTTTTGCAAACTCAATGAGTGAACCATCATTGATAAATTCACCAAATTACATAACACATTTCATATATCACAGATATTCATTCAGAACATATAATTAATTTTCAGATATTCACACAATATGGCATAATGCATGGTCACTCATTACAACTTTGCAAATCATTCATGAATTTCAATCTTATTTAAACGCTATATGCATGAGACTCACATTATTTCTTATTATTGTGACTAAGTGCCTATCACATACTTATACAAATACTGGCCCATAGGGCTCAGTCGGAACATAGCTTTACGTGTAGAACATATATCACGGAACAAAGCTTTACGTAGAAGCGCTTCAAATTGGCTACTCAAGTTACAACACCTTTATCTGAGCATGTATTGTATGAAATGCATCAAATACTAAATATTTCATATATCACAATCTTATACAAATGCTCAAACAAGAGTTTACAATCATCAGACCTAAGTCCGGCATTCAACTTTCGTTGAGAATCAAATGTCAAGTTCATATCAAATCAAAACACTCCTAATAAATGCCCAATTATTAAACTCCTCAGACCTCAGGTCCGGAATCTAAAAACAACTCACAAACAGTTCAATAATATTGGAAGTTTAACAAATCAAATTAAATTCAAATCTAATCAATCCTAGGAAATCATCTAGGTTGACTCACAGAATGCTCTAATATGTTATTGTTTGGATGGTTCGGTAATGTCTGTCTGGCGTCCACTTGGCTCCTCTAGAGCATACACAACACATTCACAAATATCACATTGTTGTACAAATGTATAAGTATTCCTTTATGCACATGTAATTATATAAAATATGCACAATACATGTTTAATGACAATTTCGGGTATCATATAGTTATTTTCATCATCAAATCGATCAGATATCAAAGCCCTCATTAATATCATTTGGTACTTATAATTTGGGCCAAAATGAAACAATGTAAAATCAATTACATAACTTAATTGACCACTTCAAATTTTTTACCCACATAATTTCAGGTCAATTTTGCATAATTAATATGATAGGGTAAATGACAAAATTAGGCAACACTTCCTTCTGGAAAGTTGTTCTACAATGTCTTAAGTTTCTAATGACTTCAAGAGAATCAAATTTGATTCAGTATTCAATGAGTTATGCACAAAATACCACAGACTGTGCACATTTAAACTTTTAGCTAGTAAATGATCATACCCTATAATAGTACAACTCATATCTTTCAGCTCAGATATCCAAAAAATTACAAACTTTATACCAATTTAAAACTAAGAAAATAAGCTACAACTTTGGTGAAGACAACTTAGCCTAATTCGGCCCACATCAATATAGTTTATTCAATAACCACAGGACATGATTTATGTCCCTGGTAATGCTACAGCCTAAACTAAAATTCAGTTTCATGCCAATTTTGAAAATCTTAGAGATAGAATTAAAATTCTACTTCTTCATAAAAGTTATAGAAATATGTCTCTACTTTAATATGAATTAAAAATAAACCCATTCAAAAATCTAAAGCTCAAGTTATAATTATAATACTGAAACGTGTTCCTAAAAATTTTCAGTTCATAACATTCCAACAGACTTCTACACTTTCATCCTATCAATCACTTTCAAATCGATTTAGATAACTCTAAAGTTTTATGGAAAGAAAGGAAAATGTCTTAGGAATCCATTGGTCTAAGTTTCAAGTCATTTGGAGTTCTGATGAAAAAGTTATAGCCAAAAGACTTAAAGATATTAAATGAAATTCTCTAGCTCATAACCCATACATATAACCCATCACCTTTTCTCTCTCTAGAACACCAGCCTTCATCTTCTTCACCGAACTACACCTCTCCTGTTCTTGTTTCTTTTTTTTTGCTTCATTCCTACACATCACAACTAATATATCTGCTGCATAAACTATTTTTTTCTACTTCCATCTCAAAACAACCCATCATAAATAAATCCAAAATCCAAAATTTTATACATACATTACAAAAACTGCACTGTTCACGTGAGCATATCCCATTTTTCTGCATCTTTCTTCTATCTTCATTCCATGTTCTTCTTTTTTTGTCAATTTAATCCTTCTTAACACACAAGACCATACCACTTTATATTCTCTTTAACTCTATCCTCACAAAAATTCATCAGTAACTTTACCTAAACATTTATGCTTGTATATAATGAAAACAGAGCATGTTCCAACTTTACCAGATATATGATTTTGCATGTTTCATCATATAGTTTTCTTTATTCTTTTTTTTCTCTTCTGGATCTTCCCATTTTCATTACAACTTAATATCAAATTCATTTTAATTCCTTCAAAAATTTCCGAAAACATTCACGTACATCAACAAGAAAAACATAGTATGAACACCGTTAACATCCAACCATTATTTTATGTAATTATAATTATTTCATTAATCTCCATTTAACTCAAAATATCACAATCTTGATACACTTTTTGTTCATTGCCTAAATTCACAAATTCATCATACAAGTTATTCAACACCGAAATCACACTTTTTAAACTCATGCATGCATGTATAAATTTACACCGAAAAATAGACTTATCAGAAGAGCTACTTACTTGGCTCAGCTATTGCAACAGTAAAAGTAAACTAAAAGCACATAAATTTCAGAGCTGATGTTTCAACAAAATCTCCAGTATTAATAATAATGAGGAAAGCTTCGGTGGTTGAAAGAAAATTATAATGACTCCACAGAATCAAGTAACAGTCTAGTTGGTAAGGTTGAATTCGATGAGAGATCAAAACAGGATTATAAAAGCAAAGGAAACCCAGAGGAACAATTTGGGAAACATTTCTTCTCTCCCTTCTCCAGAAACACACGTTGCAACATATAAAGTATGTCCCTTGCATGTAAGCCACGTGACAACATCCAAGGCTTCGAAACGTTACTATTTTATTGGTCCACAGCCTAGTCCAAAAATATCCCAAAATTTTAGAAAAATTTTCTAAAATTTTCAAAAATTCCAAAATATGATTAATAGTCTCCAAATAAATTTTTACCACTAAATAAATTTTCAATTCAAATAATTCACCAAAAAATTTAAAATATCCAAAAATATACCAAAATTGCTAAATCAAAATTAATACACTCCAATTTTGTAGAGCCCGACATCTACCTCCATCACTCCAGGTATTGTCCTCTTTGGCACTTGGATGAGTCACAACTCGAACCCAAGACCTCAAGGTTTTGTTCCACTTTAAGTGGACACCTCTTACCATTGATCCAAGCAAAAGTTATGGCATTCGTACTGAGATATGTACATTTCAGGTGAGGATATGAACATGTTGGATTCTTTTGATCATAACTTCTTCTCTAGACCTCCAAATGACTTGATTCTTAAACCGTTGGATTTCTAAGAACATTCTCTATATCTCCAACAAAAATCGAAGTTATCTAAATTGTATGGAGAGAGTTTAAGTGAAAAGAGTGAGACGGGTACAGTGAGGGTGCTCTTAAAGGTTATGAACTGGTGTTATTCCACTGAACTTATGCTTGAGAATAACTTTGAAAAAGGAAGGTAAATAAGAATTTCAAGTTTTGGGTGGAAGTTGAGCATAGAATATTGTTTTAGTATAAGAATGGTTCAGAAATGTTTAGGATATAACTTTTAGATTTCTCAACCAAATTGGATGATTTTGGTGTCATTAGAAACTTAAGACAATGGGGAATATTTTTCTAGAAGGAAGTGTTATGAAATTCCTTCAATTTTTCCATTATCATTAGTTAAGGAGTTAGAAGTATAAGATGCTAGTTTTAATACACATAAGGGGTAAAATGGGAAGGACAAGATAAATGAGGGGCAAAATAGGAAGAAAGACTAATAAATGGGCTTGAAGTAAGAAAGACGAAGTAAAAAATGATGAGAGAAGAGAGAGTGTCGTGAGAACCAAAAGAGAAAGAAGGAAAAAAAACATGAAAATGAGAAGAAAAGAAGGAAAATCGTGGGAAGTTTAGAAGGAAGAAGAAAGAAGAAGAAAGAAGAAGAAAGAAGAAGAAATCAAGCTTGTCAAGGTAAGTTCATCTTTTCTTCTTGCTTTGCTAGAGAAGGAGTTAGAGAGAGAAAGGAGTTTTCTGTAGAGAATGAAGGGTTTGTATTAGAAGAAGATGATTTAAGAAAAACCCATTTGATTTAGGGGTTTTTAACTACGTTTTGGGTTTTCTGACCTAAATAGACTATGGGTAGGTTAGATTTGAGCTTGATTTGTGTTGATTGCATTTTTGTAATTATGGAAGATTTAGTGGGGATTTCCAATTGAATGTGGATTGAATGAGAATTTTGGTTATTTTAGGAAATCAAGAAAACCCTATTCAAGAGCAAGAGGAATGGTACAATTGAGTTTGAATTTTCAAGCTAAATAAGGTGGGTAATTTATTTATAGTTATTATGTAATGAACAAAATTCCTTGTGTGTGTATTGTGTGCTAAAATGACTTGCTTTGAAATGTTGTGATGTGGAAATTGCATTATGAGGTATGACATTTGATAAAATTGAATTATGAGTATGATTATGCTATGCCTTGTATCATGGCATTTTGATTAAATGGAAAGAAGAAAAAGTATAAGAATATGAACTTTTGATTGAATTGAGCATGAGATTTGATTGTGTTTGGGCGAGAGAGAAACCGTTTCGTAGTCACGTGCACATCGACATAAAGCTTTCTCCCGGCTACCCGCTTGTGGCACACGAGATTTGAAAAGTGGACTCATTTCGTTCATAGAGTAAACTTTGGTTTCTTTATTTCGTTCCATGGAACCCTCGAGCCATTTATTTGTGCATTTGCATTTTGATGTGTTAAGTTATGGTGAAGTTGAGTACTATGGTTTGATGTTAAATTACATCCAATATGTTTTATGTGATGATGTATTGAATTATGTGTTGTGAATTAGAATTGTGATTGTGGAACTTGCAATGCTAGATTAAGATAAGGCGTGTATGTCTAAATGAATATTTGCATATATGTTTGATTGTGTGGCTCAGTACCAATGGCTACAAATATATTATCCACTGAGCCATGTAGCTCAACCCATCATTTTCCCTCTTCAGGTGCATAACGAGAAGATTAGCAATCCTTGCAAGGCAATTGGACAACTCCGAGATAGTTAGCTTTTGTACTAAGCTAGTTCGAACACTTTTGTATAGCTTATTAAGCATGCCAAACATTGAGCATCCATTTGTATTTTTTCTAAGCTTGTGATATGTATATTGATATGTAAATAAAGTTTGTTCAATTATTTACTTTGTTTAGTAATGAGAATGTGAATTTGAGGATTTCCTTTTGTGTATGATTATGTCATTTTACAAGTTGAG
>JANPWT010565491.1:0-11886 GCA_024678245.1 Erythroxylum densum | reverse complement strand
ATATAATTAATTTTTTACCTGTGAATATTTAAAAAATTAAATTTAAAATTCAGCCTATTAAAGTTAAATAAATTATTTACATCAAATCAAAAAGTTATTTTTTAAAAATAGTCAAAAAAATCAAACCTTTGCCTTCGTCCAATTGGCATTCAATTTAACAAATGCTTTGAACAAAAAGAAAGAGATGACGCCTCAGATTGATGAAAACGAATTTGAGCTTGAGCTTGCAAAAAAAAAGGCTCTGCTTTTCTTCTTTGAGCCTACAAAAGAAAAGCCAGTAATTGTACAACACTGTAGCCAAGTCAACCAAGTTTCAAAGATCACATTTTGAGTGGCTAATTGGGAAACATACCCATGAATTCTCCAATTTTAGCCAATAATCATCAAAGGTTCACTCGAAAGAGACACTACAAAAGGCACATCCAAAGTCTGTACCAGTAGATACAAAGGAGAAAAAAGTCACATCTCCACTTCATCTGCTTGAGCATGAGCAATCCTTGGGTATACTGTCAAGTTGAGAGACAAAGTTTAATTATTTATGCCACTTGTCTATTAATCACTCGTCAATTCGTTTATATAACACCCCATTCCTTCATCTTCAATTCATCTCTGTCACTCTCACCAACTGCTTTATCCTGTCCTTCTCTTCCTCTCCACGCTTCTCTCCCTGGTAAATATGCCACAATCTCTAAGTTTGCATATGCAGATTGATGTCTTTGTTCAAGTTTTTCACTTTCCTCTTGGTTTTGTTAGTTGACTTCTTGATTTTGTCAACTTCTGATAAAAGTGCTTGGTTTTATAACTCATCTTATACTTCACACCAAAGGTTGTAACTTTTTAATGAGATTTTACTTCTCTATGATGTTTGACCCATATTAGCTACTGTAATTCATCTGTGGTGATTTATTAATTGCTTATAAAACACAACTACTTTTTTCTCGTAAGGCAGTGAGTGAGTGACTGAGTGCTTTCCTCCAAATTTTGTTCTCTTTGCAAATTTTATTTTAGCATTGTTTATTTGCCTGATGTGCCAAACTACTTGAAAAGGAAACTTGAATCGAGTTCAGTTGCAGATAATGGGTAGTGATCCAGGTCCAAGTTTGTTTCCATTGCACCGCTGCAAAACTCTTCATCTGGTTGGTATTTAAGTTTTAATTATTCATATCCGGATATGAAGATGCTTGCGTATATGGTCTGAAAGACCTCAAAGATGGCTTTCCTTCTTTTCTTGGCTTTTGCCTGCAAATCAAGTCATTTATAAAACCATAAATCCAGGTGAGGCATGCACAAGGGACGCACAATGTAGAGGGAGATAAGAGCTACAAAGCATACTATTCTCCTGAATATTTTGATGCACCCCTTACTCCCCTAGGCTGGCAGCAGGTATGATGTTAAAAAAAAAAAATTATGCGCGTTCTATGTATTCCTGAAGAAAACTTGCTCCTTTTAAGTTCAAGTCTCCTGAAAACTGTGCACTCTTATGGTATAGGTCGGCCATCTGCGTAATCATGTACATGCCTGTGGGCTTTCCAAACGGGTTGATTTGGTTATTGTTTCTCCTTTGCTAAGGTATTGGTTTGTTTTGCATTCTGTGCTTTGTTTGTTAGATGAAAATAATAATAAAGTATTTACCTGGGTAGAGGTCTACAAACTGCTCTTGTTAGATGGAAAATGTCTTGTTAAGATGTGACCATTTTGACCTGCAGAACATTGCAGACAGCTGTTGGTGTTTTTGGTGGTGGGGACTATATTGATAGGATGGATGTACTGCCACTTATGGTGGCAAATGCTGGAAACAGTGGTAGAGCAGCAGTTTCAAGTCTCAATTCTCCACCATTTCTTGCAGTGGAACACTGTAGAGAACATTTGGTGCATCTACCATGTTTTGTTTTTATGTTTCTTTTGATATCATTTACTTATACACTGAACTTTTCAATATGCTATTAACTACTATATACCCTAATTAAGTCTAGAGGCTTGATGCTTAATTCAATATATTGATGTTGGAGCTGATGCAATCCTCCTTGATATCCATTCCCACACCCCCTCATAGAGAATAAAATATCCAATGTTCCACGTCTGCTTGTCAACTTTGAAGTCCAGAAAAGCTTCCTTACTTGTAGTTATTTCCCACAGGGTATTTGTCCTTGTCATGGGAGGCAAAATGTCAGCAACTATCAATTACTTTTTCCTGCAATTGACTTTTCACCGGCAAGTATAAACTCTCTAATTATGAATCTGGCCAAGTTTGGTTACTTGCCTAATTCTTTCTTTTCTTCTTTATGTTACTGCTCCATTC
The DNA here is from genome assembly GCA_024678245.1 of Erythroxylum densum. Taxonomy (NCBI): domain Eukaryota; kingdom Viridiplantae; phylum Streptophyta; class Magnoliopsida; order Malpighiales; family Erythroxylaceae; genus Erythroxylum; species Erythroxylum densum. Next base: position 9,587 of record JANPWT010565491.1, on the reverse strand, counting down.
AATTACCTATTTGTGGTTTTCAGATAGAAACTGATGAGGACACCCTGTGGAAGGCCAAAGTGAGAGAGACTTCTGATGAACTTGCTGCCAGGGGATTGAAGTTCATGAACTGGTTGGTTGATCATTACTCGCATTCATATGGTATGGATAGTTTTGTGGGCGTGCTAAAGAGCATAAACAGCATTTTATCTTCGGACTGCAACTAGAAGCTATGCCACATATTGATGCAACTTGAATCTTCTAGGCGCCCACCAACTAAGAAACTTCAGTTCATATTTGTTTGCAAGAGACATCTTAGTAATGCTGTTAAGCCTTTTGAAGGTTAAAACATTCAAATTCTCACATCTTTGTTGCATTGCCATACGTTTATAGATTAGAGTTCCTGCGCTATTCATGATCATGCAAATTCTGATCATTCTTGAGACAAAATATCATATTTAAAACATTTCATAGGTGGTAATTTTTAATGGATTAGATTTGGTACATACTTTGTTTAAAGTTGCATACAATGCCTGAATATTACAGGTTGTGGACGAGGAAGGAGAAAGAGATTGCAATAGTCACTCATAGTGGGTTTTTGTTTCATACCTTAAATACGTTTGGAAGTGACTGTCATCCATTGGTGAAAAAAGAAATATGCAAGCGGCAAGTATCATTATGCTTTTTTTTCGCTCAAATCATACACTGATATAGCCAGTAGGTTCTTACGGGTGCTTAAGTTCTGAACATTTCCATTACCTCTACTTTATTTTGATCTTCTGATCTGATGCAGGTCATATGGTATCTTTCTACTTCTGTTTAGACTTTAGCTGAGCAGGAGATGATTGTGTTTCAAATATAACATTGTTTTTGAACAAAAGGGAAATGTATTCTGGAAGTGCTTCTCTGCTCTGTTGTGCTCTACGGTTTCTACATGAACATCTTGGTTCAGTTTTCTATTTAGAACTCATAAGTATTTGTTGGAAGTTATGGTTTACGTTAGGGAAATGCATGCATCCTTCATTTTAACATGCTAGATACTGTGTATTGGTGCTCCTAGTTATGTTGTTGTTCTGTCTTTCCCTGAAGTAATAAGAAATAGTTTCTAATATGTACTCGCAGCTTTGCAAATTGCGAGCTTCGATCAATGATCATTGTTGACAGAAGGTGAGTTTCTTTTGTTGTATAAAACCTGGCGAGGAATGTATCGTCCTGTTTCAGATTCTTATGCTCTCTTCTTCTTTGTCCAGCATGGCTGGGTCAGATCCTTCAACAACTAACTATCCTGGAAAAATTCCTAGTGGCCTAGATCAACCAAGTAATTTTCCAGAGGAGGATAGACCCAAACAATATTGACTAGTCTAAGGACCGAACACATTGATCTGAAGTTGAGATTGGGTTTAGTATTGATGATGTAATATTATTGCCCATTCTTGAAATCCTATGAGGTCTTTGTTATGCTATGTCCATTGTTCTTGTCAGAATGTATGCTTTATTTGTTATCTTTTCACTGTGACACCATAAAAACATCTTCATTCAAGCATTGGAAAAGGTTGTACATCCTACCTTATTATCACATATATGTTTTTTCACAATAATTGATGGTTGCTTCAAGCAACAACTTGTACATGAAACATGAGTTATAGTGAATGAACGTGAGATAACTGCAGAGTTGATAATGAACCATCCAAAGCATACTTGAAGGCACGAAGGATACAATGTAAATATAGAAAATTTTTGATAGATTTCAGACGAATGATGGTCATCTGTTATCTGTAAAGCATCATACGGTATTATCTTTCTCAAGCTTGAAAATAGGAGACAGAAACTTTTTCAGGAGATGCATGAAAATAGCGACGAGCCACTCCAAGCCAAATGCAATTCTTCAATTTGGCTTCAAGACATCATAGAAGGATACCGGCTGCTTCTTGGACTTGACACATAGCTCCTGGAAGTACAAAAATATGAAGTTCTAAACAAGTAATGCATCAATCAAGCCACGACCAACTTCATTTCAAGTTATAAGACATACCTCTATAGCTATGGCTAAACGCAGAATTGTTGCTTCAGCCCATGGACGGCCAATTATTTGTAATCCAATTGGAAGTCCTTGTTTGTCATAACCAACCTGCATAACAGATATAATTGGCTTGCTTGACATTGAACTCCTGAAATAATTGAAAGAAGTATCATGGTCAAGTAAGACATTGAAGGTAACTCACAGGAACAGAAATGGCAGGAAGACCAAGAAGGTTTGGTGCAATTATAAACCGCATTAGATAACCTGCGAGCAAAATCATGGGTCAGTATGATGTATGACACAAAAATATGCAGTAAACATACCAGCACAAACTTGAAAAGGAAACTTTGTGTTTTTCACAGGTTTTGGAGATAGTTATATTAGAAGCCACACATACCTGTGCAGAGATTATTCCAATATGTGAGCATTGATATGCACCAATTATGCAGCTCCAACAAAATAAAAGAGATAGCCTTTGTTGATTCAGCATAATGATGTTTTATTTCATTCATGAGACTAAATAACCGACTCTTTTACAACTTTAGGGAAAGGGGTGTGGCAACTACAAGCTAATTGGCATTTTCTAGCAGTATTATTAGGTCGCAATTGATCCCTCTTTACCAACAGGTAACTTGTGAGAACTATATCCACAATTCAATCACATCGTGCCAAAAAAAAAAAGATTCTAAAGCAATCACATATGGTCAACTGTCAGGGATTCAAAATGACATCCATAATAGATCTTCAGAGCAGCAAGTATTATTGATGAAGTATCAAACACAGACAGATCAAAACTTCCTAGGCAAATCAGAGGAAAAATTTTGTAATTACTTGATTTAATGCATTTAGGTCAAAAAAATTGATTTCCATATTCATGTTTTTCGATTCACCAGCTGAGTCATGATCCAACTTAGTACATGAAGGTTTTGGAAAACAAGAATCACAAGACAAACCTGAAACCTGCATGTCAGTCTCCCCATATTTAAGTGCACTTGGAGGTATTTTGGGTGCTGTCATACTGGAATTCACATAGACAAAAAAAACAAAACAAAACAAAAACAAAGAGAATAAAATTCACATTCATTATCCGAAATGCCAAGTTGATGCATGGCGAGACTGATACAATCTTCCAGTTGGATCAAAAGAATTTGAAATGATAGGTTGCGTTTTTTATGACCAGAATTCAAAGTGTAAATCAAGGTATCAATTATTCTAATAGCTGCACCACTAAATCATTCAAGGCTAATTGATAGCAAACATATATGTAAATCTTTCAAGAAACAATCACAACCCATCTTGTTAGTAACTGCATGCTCTATTTCCCACAGGAGCTATCACAATGCAATTTAAATTCATAAGTAGTTTCACTGGAGATTCAAAAGATTTCATTCAAGCGCAAAATTTGTACACGTAAGGCTAGCGTACCCAGTTGTTGGGGTGACTATGATATCAACCTTTTTGAAGATCTCCATGTGATAGTGCATTATTCTTCTCCTGAACATGTAAGATCAGACAAGGAAATCATCCAACCATAGAATGAAGATCATTCACGCATAGAGTAAGTAAATGTAATTTTTGTAAAAGTTTAACCTCAAACATGTGATAACAAATTTCCTTCATGAAGAGGCAGATTCAACCTCACCTTATACACTGGGCAGCAACATAATCTGATCCACTGAATGATTTGAACAGTGCTAGATTTGTACGGACATCATATGTTAACTTTGCACCTTTTCTGCAAAATAATGAGGAACAGGAGATCTGTCAATTAAAATCAACCAGAACGTCACCAATTACTACAATCATCTAAAGCAGGCAATTTATGCACTTGAAGAATGCTCATATGACGCTGAACTACACAAAAAAGCAAAAGATGGATACCCATTCTCCACATCAGAGCTTAATCCACATTGTGTTTCACATCCAATTGAAACAAGATGAGCAGTACGCATTTCATGAAGTTCTGGTATTCCAATCTCTACCATCTGTAACCAGGTTCAGTTAGAAAGGAAATGAACATGCCTAACGTTGAGATGGTGTTCGTCCAGGAGGAACAGCTTAAAATTAATAGCAATGCAATAAGAACATTGATAATGAAAAACTTACTTCACAGCCATGCGTCTTCATTAGAAGGTTAAGAATGTCCTCACACTTATCAGAGATGTCTGTTGAACTTACATCATTAAACCACTGCAGTGCAATCATCATTTGCAAATGAATATTATTCAAGGAAAGAATAATGAAAGCAATGTGTGTCAGCGAAACAAAAGGTTTGATTACCACTGAATACTTTCCCAGTCGCAGTGATCTCAAAGCATCTGTATTTTCATATGATGACAAATTTGGCAAGCAAGGAGGACTCTGCCCAAAACTACACATAATAAGCATAATAGAGGGTAGAAACTTCATTAAATGGATAACCAGAATTCATAACCCAGTCCCCCCAATTAATATTTAAATTTAGCATACAGGACCTGAGAATGACAAAAGTAACTGTACGCTCTGAGTGAAAGGGCTTCTAGCAGTAACAGCGAATTGATATTGAATAGAAACATCAGGAGAATTGTATTGTCATAACAGATATGAATGATAAAAGAAAAAAATACTTGTGGTCCTCACCAACACATGACCATATCTAGATGCAGAAAGCAAAGAACTATATTATTGACGTCTTGAAAGGAATAAACTGATGAATTTAGTGATGCAAGAAACCATTAAAAACCTCCTAAAAGGTTGAAAATAATACAGTTAATGATAGGATCAATGAAACTTAAGAATTGAGAAAAACAGGGGTAAAATGTAAAGCATTTGATATTTTTTTAGAAGACGTGATAAAATGTACGGTACCGGATTCAAGCTGATTCTATTCTCAGGAGAACAGCCCAAGATTGCTGAATATCTGCAAGGCAACAAATGCAAGATAACTAAGATTTTCTACAGCATAACTAACACACAATAATTCAGCTAATTAACTACAAGGATAGGCAGAGTTCACAATGTCAAAAAATCAGCCATGCGGCATGCCACATGCTCAGACTTTTGGAACTGTGATCACCAACAAACAAAAACGATATTGTCAACCACCAGAGTTCAACCAAGTAGCCACGGAGGTAGCAGTACATTCTTATCATAAGGTTCAAATCCCAATAGGTAAGTGGCAGAGGGAGTTGAAAATATTTATACTTCACAAAGTAACAAAAGAAAAAAAAACAATATTTTCTCTGATAATGCCAAGAGAAGACTTAAAAGTGAAATAATTTCCAGTCAAATCTGAAAACTATGGCTTGTTATATCCAATTCCTATACACCTGGTCAGATTTTTGAGTAACTCTTTAAAAATCAATATATTGTAACCATGCCTATAAAATCCAGTGTATAATTGCAATACTTACATTAGCATGACATCCTCCACAGAAGACGCAAGTGGTCCAATAATTTCCACTGTCCCAGAATCACATAAGGAACTATAGAGCATAGAAGCCGGTGAAATAGGGTTATAAAGAAATCTCCAATTCTCAAAATTAGTCATTGTTAACAACGAACCATTCAAGATTACTCAGTACAAGAGTAATAACAGAAAGGTCCATGGGAAAACTAAAACTAGGTAAATGTTGAAAGCTTACCCTCCTATATCTGTTCGACCATATGTTGTTTTCAATCCCACAATACCACAGAGTGAAGAAGGTATTCTGACAGAACCTGCATTTTCCACAGAACATTAATCCAGAAGTAGGTAGCAGAGAAGCATCTAATGCGACATTCACAAAAATCAAATTATTAGCACAACCTCCACCATCTGTTCCCAAAGCAGCAGAGCACAGTCCAGAAGCAACAATTGCTGCTGGGCCTGATGAGGATCCACCAGTGTATCTATCCAAGTCATGTGGATTTCTTGTTGTCCTGCATCCAAATAAAATTTCTAAAGGATTGTAGACTGACCATGCAATAAAGATAAATCAAAGAGGAAGACAATAGAAACAATTAATATATACTATATATTAAACTATATGTCCAAAATGACTTAGTCACATTTCAAGTAACAAACTGACCCATAATTTGAATTGTTTCCAGTTGTTCCCATGCCTATCTCATGCATATTTGCCTTTCCCACAAATATCACACCACAACTTCGCAATCTAGAAACACTAACTGCGTCCTTTACAACTGGTCGAACTTCATGGATCCATGTTGTTGCACCTATCATTATGATATGCTAGTTTTACGACTAGTTCAAAGAAATCTTTAAATAAATGCAAACCAAAAATTTAACTTCTTGCAAATACTTACCCTTAGTTGGATATGGATGGCAATCTATATCATCCTTGATTGCAATGAAAATGCCATCCAAGATGGATATGGGATTTCCTGCAGAGGAACCACGTTTAATTCTCATTAAGTGCTATTTAAAGTTCAGTCGGCCATAGATCATCACATCACGAAGATAATTCATCAAAAGTCAGTAATACCTTCCTCAAACCTCCTTGTAGAAGCTGCAGCCAGCTGCCTGACTCTCTCCTCATCAAAAGAAACCAACAACGGCATCGGTGGCTCCTTCTTTTGAAACTCCTTTATTACTGAGATTATGTGCTCTGCAACCTTTATAAAATAAAAATGAGTTCTTTACTTTAAAATTTGCTAAAAAGGAGATCAAGCCCATAGTAATATGACATACCATAGATGGGGTTACAAGCTTTGAACGGTAAGCATGTGCATAATCACGTATCTTCCAATACCTAAACGAAGAAGCCAGGCCCTCACTCCAGCTGCTAGAAGGATCATAGTCAGGAAGACACTTCAAGGCTGACTCAACTCGTTCTTCAGGTTTTCCTTGTTCATCGAGGATAAGAATACCAGGTTCTGGCTCTGCAATTTCATAATACTTGCTTTGTGTAGCTCCAGTATACAATTCCATTACTTATTTGAATTAGATATGCCACCAACATCATTTGAAACAAAATTTCACTGCAGCAATCCACCGTCACATGTTCCCTTGATAAAGCAATCACTTTCTTTCCATAAATTATATGAAGCTTCAAATATTCTGGAAAGTGAGATATTAACTTTATAAAAGGTCTAGAAACAGGTTTACCTCACAGGTATATAGCAATCTAAATTTATGTACTCAAAAGCTAAAGTGAGAACTTCTCCATGCCTCTCAGAGGATTTAATATAAGATGAGCACACTAAATTACACTTAAGGAACAAGAGGCATATGCACTTGCTTTATGCCCTCATAATCTCATCCCTGGGGTTAACCAATTCAAAATGAAATGGAAAAATGAAAACTGCACTGTATCTTTGACAAAAGAAGAGGGATAAAAAGAGTCAGCTCGTTGTACAGAAAAGAAGAATATAAATAACAATCCTGTAGTTTTGTCTATCCTCCAATAATACTATCTCAACTAGCCATTGATGTGGAATCTGCATATGTCCTGCATAAGTCTCGTTTGAACTCTACGCCAATGAAGAGATCCACGAAGTAGGAAGACAAAGAGCTTCCAGCCAGAGGTACATGGTCCACAAGAGATGAGGTCAATTTCCTCAACCAAAGGTTCCCTAACCATCATTCATTTTAAATGAAGACCATGTAGCTCAAGCTTTCAAATTTTTGCACATGCAGGCGCAATATATGAACACAAATTTCCACTATATGCTCTCGTCTACATAGAGAATGTGGCAACAAACCTTGAGGAGGAAATTCAGGTTTAAACATGGGTTCTTCTGGAATCTTTGTGTTTCGCAGCAACTGATAACAAAAAGCATTCAAAGCCACCATAGTCAATTATCTTTGCGATTGCAGTCAACAAAGGTTCCAATCCGCAATGAAAAAGAAGGTTTAAAGGCAGACCTCATTAATCTTGTTTTGCTTCTTCAAGTATGATATGATCAAAGACCCTATCACTGGAGCTTCAAGAAACCTTACAAACAACTTGAATATCCAGCCAGTTAGATGTGGAGCTGTGTAATTCAACAAGAACGAGTTACATAATATTTTTCTTTTATTGACAAGCTTATAGTTCCATTTATACATAACAGTACTTGGGGAGGTAAAGGCATAGATGCCCACATAAAGGATGAGAAGAGAGACCTTGGATGATCTCAGGCTCGTACTTGACAGAGGACAGGTCCAAATCATTAGCTGGAACCATTATTCTTTTCTTTCCCATTCTTAGAAGACGAATTATACTGTCAACTGATCAAACAACAGCAGAACACAGAATTCTTACACCAATTCCACATTAAAACTCAAAACAAAGAGAAATATATAAACAAACAAGCACACAGTCAAGGACTTCATTAATGAGACACAAACACAACTGGGTCCTGTTTCTAAGTAACGAAGTTGCTTGCTTGATCATTCTTTTCAGATCAGATTCGTTTCTTAATTACAGAAAACGTGGGTTTTTTTCTGGTCTCCACGAGTACACTAAAGAATTCATCAAAGATTAAAATTCGCTTACTTGGTAGTTGGTTTCAGTAACCATTTCTTAGGACGGGAACTCACCTCAAAAACTTGTAAATGTTTCCGTAACTTCAAACAGAATGCCAAAGGAGAGAACTTGAATGCGAAAGGAAAGAGCTTTTATTGATTGCAAAAGGTCTGAGAATTTTGAGGTCGTGGCTTTTAGTGACATAAACAAGAATTGAAGTCTACGGTAGTTGTCAGAAACCAAATGTTGATTTAGAATTCAGTCTTTCGATTGGCTAGCCACTCGCTTTCAAATCCACATTTAAATACAACAAACAGTCTTACATCATTCTCAGCTTTCTTCTCCTCTGTTTCTCTTAACTTCGCAAAGCTGCAATCTTCTTTTTAATGTTTGTTTTTCTAAGGTAGTTTTTCCCAACTACCTACTTGATTTTTATAAGGTCAATTTTACCGTTTTATCCCAATAGGCAATAACCATTTCCATAGCTTATGGACATATAAAACTTGACGCTATCTAAGCAATTCTTTGTCTGGATACAGAGCAACAACTGTAAACCTTTCTTATCAAACTTTACCTGTCGTATCTTCGAACTAAAACTGGGACAAAAGCAATTTCCCGATTTAGACGTCCTTTAAAGGATTGTCATCTCCATTTTTTTGGGTTGATGCTTCAATGCCTTGTTCTTTCCACTTTCCAGGACCAGGACCATGTTGTTCATAGTCGTATTCACCATTAGCACCTTCGATTCCTTTTGTTTTTTCATTTTCAAAGAGTGGTTGGCCTAGTTTTAGCATAATAATGACTTAAATTTATTATTTGATGCACAAGATAATGACCTAGATTAAATATGCACGGCACCATTGGGATAAAGATTGCAACTTGATTTTATAGGATCTACCACAATCCCGAACACGATGGCCTTGAGGAATTGAAATCATCTTTATTAGTGCATACTGTTTCGCATTTGGGTTAGGTCAATAGACTCAAAACCAGATGAATATTAACTTGAATACATGAATTTTTTAAAAAACAGAAAGTTAAACTTAAAGAATTTGAAACATAATTAAAAGAAAATTTTCTTACTCGTTAAAAAATTTAAAATTTAATTAAAAATATTATTAAATAAAAATTAATTGATTTATTTTAATTTATAAAAC
>JANPWT010565290.1:0-11887 GCA_024678245.1 Erythroxylum densum | reverse complement strand
TGGGTCAAAATAAATTCGAATGGGGCAGTCAAACAAGGGTCTAGCATTGCTCCTGCAGGTGAATTAATTAGGAATTGTCAAGGGAGGTGGTGTGGAGGGTTCCTTCACCACATCTACAGGGGATCTCCTTTAACTGTGGAACTCTGAGGCGTTCAATCGAGCCTTACCCTGACTTGGGCACTTGGTTATAGAATAGTGATCGTTGAAGTAGACTTCCTTGAGGTAATTAACATTCTCTCCTCTTCCAGTATAGTTTTAATTGACGATCATTTGTTAGTGGTAGGTACACGGGGATTACTCTACCAAACTTGAGAGGCGCAACTTCAGCATGTGCATCGAGAAGGGAACTAGTGTGTCCAACAGATGGCCTCTCTCACAGTGTTATTCAGTGTAGGGCTGCATATACTTCAGGAACCCCCGATGACTATCCAGGAACTCGTACACCGAGACAAGTACGGCAATTTGTACCGCAAAACCCTGCAGTAGATAGGGTGCTTTGTGTATTTTTGTTTTCTTCCCTTGTAACAAAATAAATAAATAAATAAATAAGTAGTGGCAACCCCCAGCCCCAAGCAAGGATTTCGGTTTCTGGAAGAGGATTTCGATTAATCCATAGAGTGCATCGGTGCGCCAGAATCTCACAATTCAGGATCTTACAAGTGCCATTGATGTTGAACGTTTTAGTGATGTTAGGTGCTGGAAGCGATGTCATCAGTCATTTAATGTCAATAATGAAACTCTAGTTGCACAGACTTCTCTTATCAAATTACTGTTTTTAAAATCAATCCGTTTCCTGTTTAGTACGGAAGCTTCGTCCTTGCAGTTTCAGAGACAAGAATAAGTATGGATGAGGTGAAACGATGACAGCAGGGGCTCTATTTATATGATTCTGTTTGCAGATCCCCTAGTATGACATATAACTGTTTACTTGCTTTATACTGTTGGACAAGGGAAGGGACTGGAAAGGACGTTTGCACCAAGAAGTATGCACGTTGTGGCAGGTGTCTCCTAGCTTCTGAAAATAAAAGACCCCACTGATGGTAGCAGTACAAATAAGCTGTTGAATCCTATTTAAAATTGAAATTTAAACAATTTTTAGTGTATAATAAGTAATTTAACTTATATGGTATTATAATTAAACTTTTAACCTTGTAATTAGTTATGCAGAGATCAGCCACTGATCTGATTTGGATTATTTCCTTCTGTTTTCTTCTCATTCTCCCTCCTGCTCATTGTGGAACTAGTTGTCATTTTGAAGTAAAGATGCAGCCTGCAGGAGCATCCATTATAACTTATAAGGATGTAATTCCTGCTGAGAGATGATGTCGAACCAATCTGTTCTTCCCATTGTATGAAGGGCACGCATTAGGGTGTACTTTGGTTGATTAAATTCTTTTGCATTTTGGTCAGGACAAAGAACAGAAAGTTCGAAAAGAGACTTCGACTAAACACTAGTTCACTTCCCGAACCATATGTACCGATGTCCTAGTAACAACACAAGGGTATTATAACAAACTACAAATCTGAGCGCCTGTCTTTTCATTAAACTAGCAATCAATGTTTGTTAAGTGAGGTCGCGAGTTCAAACCGCCCTCATGTATGCAGCCGTTTAAAACTTGGAGCCAGAACTTTGCCTCCCGCAAGGGACCTATCCGGCTCGAGCGGGGATTAGTATGGGAGTAGATTGCTTAAAGGTGCATTCCCATAGTTGGGGACCCTCCTAAGTCATCTCGTGGGCAACCCAAAAAATGTTTGTTAGATGTAGCAAAGATACTTATATAATATTAACGCTAGATGATGGAAGTCGAACATTGCTCATTGTAGGCTGTTTTAGAAACGGTTGAGCATAACCAGAATAAGAACTGTTGGCTAGCATAAGCTATGCATTGTTGGGATGGAAGATATCTTCTGGCAAATTTGAGCTTATTAACATTGAAGAAGTTCGAAATTAAGAACAAAAATTGAAGCTACGAAGTCAGGGAGGCAACTAACGCTTAAGACAGAAGATCGAATAAGTGAACCTGATGCACAAACGATGAGCCTGACATACATGTCACAACAGGAGCTGATTTAAGAACCGAGATTTGTGCTTTCAGAAGATTGCTCTGGTTGCTTATTTTCAAGGTTGGGTTGAGCTGGAGTTGACGCTGGTGTGGAGGTGTTAGACGTACTGTGCCTTGGGGGTGGAGGGCTAATCCTTCCATCAATGCAGGAGGAGCATTTCCTCTCAGCCCAACCCTCTACATCGTACCGTCCGTAGCTCGTGATTCTCCTGCCTGAGCAAAGCCTTCCAATCATAATAGCAACTATGCATAAGACCATGATCACTACTAGTACAGCAATTGCTGGACCAACCGAGCTGTGGGTTGAGTGAAAGTTCAAGGTTTGCTGTGGTACGGTCTCTGCTGGTGGTTGTTGGCTAACTGGCATTGACATTCTGGCCTTGAAATGGTTCGAGACGAAAGGATTTTAAGTTACAACAATGAAGAAGCAACAGCCTTGATGAGAGCTTCAGGATTCTTTGTAGTAGTTTTGGGGCATCATGTGAAAAGGGTTCGAGTAAAATGACTTAACACTGTGGACGAAACCAGAGGCGAATGGTACTTGTCCCCACATGTGTTATTTTAACAATATGTCAGAAGAAGAACCTCCGGACGGTAAAAAGGACGACAAGAAAAGCAAAAGGTGAACAGAAGAATTGGGGAATCTAAAAGAACTGACTATTGTCTGTATTAAGCTCCAAAACCTCTCTGCCAGGGAACACTTTTCAGAAAGTTTATTTGCTTTCTCAGGACTACTCTCTGCTTCTGCAAGATAGGCAAACGAACCTCGAACATATTATTAAACAAACCTAGAACATATTATTTCAAAATTGAGTGACTTCCACCAACACCAGGAGTCTAGGCTGTAGGCCATACCTAATTACTGTCAACACCGTCCAACCAATCTAAAGGACTTTTCTAATCTATGCCTTCATGTACAGAAACAAGGGAAAGTTAACCTATTGAAAGTATATTCACTGATGTTTATAGCTGTGCTTTATATGGACTGATCATCTGAAGTTTAAGGAATAGTTTCTTTTTTTCTAGTACCAGCTCCCACTTAAGCCATACTGTAGGATACAATTCGATTCTGAAACTTCCCCATAAATTAGAGCCTGTGACAAATAATAGTACATATGATGTCCGATTTTTCAGGTCATAAAAGTAAAGTTCCCACTTCCCACATTCATGGCAGGCAGTTCCTGCTTAGAAAATTATGAGTGAACAAGTATTTGACCAACCCTTCAGATCGCCGGATACATATAGTTCGACAGCGACCATTTCAACTGCCATAACAGCGACACATGTTCACCGCCTTTAAATATATTAGATAGTTCGTTGCCATTCTTCCGGTTGATCTTCTATATTCTTGACTGCTCCACCATGATTTTGCATGGTTTAGGATCTCTGGCTCCTTTCAAAATCGATAGATTCCGTAAACAACTGTTTGTTGTCAAATCGCCATGGAACCATATATCAGCCATAAACCATAGGCGAAGAACTCATTTTGCTGCTACATGGCGTTGGAAGGCAGGGAAATGTGGACCGCTGGGTTCTGACCAAAATTCAGTAATGATGGACCTCTCTTAGCTCCAGAATGCCAGTTTCAACCCAGAATCAATCCATCAAACACTGGCAAATGCAAAGTTTCCCTTCCAATTCGAATAAATCTTTTCAGACACCACAATTTTCAATGTTATAGTGGCCATTGTGAATAAACCATATGTTCATATGTCTACTTCCAATAACATGAGTAGACTCCTGAAGAAGATCATACAAATAATGCCAAAGAACGTAGAAAGTCCAATTTCTTAAGCGATTACAATCAACATAGTGAATGCATACTTTCATGTCATTTCTCATTCAAAATTAGGCAAGTAATAGCCATGCAATCAAAGACTCATCGATGCATATAGCTGATGGTCACCATATGTTACAAACATGTGCCACCTCCAATCAATGCCACACATTTTGCAAGAGAAGACATAGGGGACAATTGAACAAATATCAAAAGAATAGCACTAGCAACCTTTGAGGACCTAAATATAATATAAATCTTATTTCATACCCAGTTGAAATAAATATGGATAGTTACCTAGTTAGCAGTTCTCTGCTTCTCTCCCTGGCCCCAATCAAATAGTTTGTGTTGTACACTTCCATGGCCCATACATTCGTAGCTGTCGTTTCCAGTTGCACAAGGTTCTCTTTATCCAGTTTCTTAACAACATTTGGATGCAGAGCACTAGCAACAACAGTCTGTCAATAAGATGTTAAAAAGTTCCAATTAGCTGGACTTTATAAAAACAGAAGAAGTTTGATTAGGGTTAATACACAGCTTATATCAATTGTGGGCTATTACACTGGAAATATAGGAAAATCTGTCAAATACGACCAAATGGTCAAAGGGTTCCATAAGTATTAAATAAGACTTGAATCATTTTATTCAGCCTAGACATAATCATAAAACACTGGGAATTTGTCTCAAGTTCTTTAAATTTTCTCACCCAAACTGAGCCAAAGCAAGCATTTAAAATTATAAACTTCAAGAGACTCTCATCTGAGCTGCTGAGTGCATTTTCTGGATTGACAGAAATAGAGAGATCTTGATTACAAGAATCAGCTACCAATCCATAGTTTCTCACAGTAATTCTATCATGCTTCTTTAAAATTGTTTCCAGCTGATACTTGTTGGACCTCGAAGACCCATGCATCAATACACATCCACAGCTATGAACAGCTTCCACCGGAAGTTCTTCATCCAGCCTTAGCAAAATTGCTGCCCTTTCAGCATCAGCCCAGCAAAAACATGAAGATGATCCATCATCTACACATGCAAATGAGATATAGTATAAAACATAACATCGGAATCAAAATCTTAAAGCCGGCAAGGCCACTGTACACCAAGTCTCTTGCAACTGCAAGTAAAGGTAGTGGCTTCTTAGCTACCATTTGCTTATTTCCATACGATTATCAAGAAAGCTTTCTACGCTCTCACTTCATCTTTTACAATCAGCCACATATGTAGCAACAAGATTTTGCAGGTAAGTCAAGAAACAACTGCAGATCTATTTGTTGCTTAAACTTAACATTGATTAATGCCACAGCAACCCCAAGTTTTATTTTAAAAAACTCGGCATAAATATTACCCTTAATGATGCTCACAAATACTGCACATTTTTACACCCATTTATAATAACTTACCTAACACAAACCCCGCAAGTGGTATGTTAATACAATGTGAACTGGAGTGCACTTTTGAATGTATCCCATCATATTTCTTGTACTCCAAAACCAAGACATGTACAGTGACTATCTGTCACAAACACGGAGGCAAATCATAACTGAAATTCCACATCTCATAAATTGTTTCGTCAATGAAGAATATTTATGAAGGAGAAGCATAACTTTATGAAATTAATCCTAGACAAAATGCAAATATCATTATTACACTTACCCTGCAACTAATCTGCATAGGCTTGGAGCTTTTGCACCAAATTAACTCATAGATTGAGCCGGAACAAACTTTGTCCAAAGATCCAGCAGTTGATGTATGAAAATCAGACCGGAAATTAGACACATCATGGTTTGGCTCATGGAGAACTCTTGTGCAATTTAGTACAATAAAAGACGCAGGTGTCAGCATCAATCGATTACCCTGCCTGGAAAATTAATAAATATTTAGCCATGAAAAAATGCAGATCTCAGCACCAATAGCCAAACTCAAACATAGAAAAGTTGATAGCAAGGCTGTGATATAAAGCCAAAATACTATAGCAGATGTCCTCACATAAACAACAGAATAATAACTATGAATTTCCGAGAACTCAACTCACTAATAGTTTGCTTATCCACCCTTTTCATCCATTAGCCAATCTAAATAACACCGTAAATTCAGAGTTCTCCAGAATGTTCTGGCTTTACTGATTCTACCCAAAGTCACTCACTCTAGTGGAAGTTTCTTGATAAAACTCTTCCAAATTCAGTATAAAACTCTTCCCAATTCAGGATAACTTTAAACGGTAACTTCAGTGCAATGATGGCACTGGCTTCTTTTAAGAGCCACTGAGACTTCTAATTTTTCTAATCTCAATAGAAGAGTTGAGGCATTGCCATTAAATTGGCAAGAGAATGCAGAACAAAGTGAAAATTAGAATTCATGTGAAAGCTCAACAAGGCTTTTATGTGCAGCATACCCTAACTTAAGGATCCGATGAAATGTTGCTTTAACACCAGGTCCAAATCCAACAGAGCACTTATATTTGCCTCTGAAACCAAAAATATTGACCTAGAAGCTACTAATTAGCGTTAGGGATAATGCAAAATATGTCATTTCCTGACTAAAGGGAGTGTAAGAAATAATCTACTACAAATTTACCATTTTATTGTCCACAAAGACATGTATACAAACACTGATTGATATTTTCAATCTCTTTGCAAAAAAGTCACCAGGCCCTCCGCAACTTAAATGACTACTGGATGAGCTGTCGTCAAAAGCATGAACTCCAACCACATCTCCAAACACAGATATTAGACTTCCTTCAGGAAAAAGACAGCTGGAGATGGAAGATCCAGATAATGGACCACAAAGAGGCATTGTGGAAGGAAGATCATTAGCATTCTCTTCTGATGCTTGAGCAAACTTAGCTTCATTAAGCTTTATTTCCAATAAACCTAGGACATTGACAGGGAGATGAAGATGAACATCTGAACAAGATTTGGCACAATTGGTAATGGACCTGTCAATATCTAGTTCAAATTGATCTCTAATCCTGGCCTCTTCACTGCTGAAAGGAAGATCATTCTCAAGACAATCTTCCGTTGATCCACTATTTGTTAAAGCCTCATCATGACAGAATGAGAGCTCCCATAGATGTGTTCCTAAAGTGATAAGTACCTTACGGAAACTATTAGCACCAGGGTCTTTAAGATGGCAAATAGATTCGTCTATATGATGCTTTACGATGTAGTAACCACCAATCTGCAACAACTGGCATTTAGAAGCACCTATATTGTCAGTAAGCACATACATAAAATTCTCAATATCTCTTCACAAACAGAGAATTGGAAAACAAAAAACCTAGAAAAGAGAAGATATAAGATATACCTGATACTTGAAAAAGCTTTCGGAACTGAATTCCAGTAATACCTTTTCTGCCCTTGGCTTACGATAAGCACCATTCTGTAACTTCAATTTTGTGGAGCACAATTTTGCTAAACAGAGCACGCTGGAACCATCAGATTTCCTGGTCATAGCTAAGCAGGGAATTTCAAGAGAATGGAAGTTTCCACATTCCCACTTGACAGATTCATCAAAAGAAGCGCAAGTACTGACTTTACCTTTACCATGATTATTATCATTCATCAAATCAAAGGCAAAAGTCTGGCTTGGTAACCGATCATTTTTGCAATTCTTCTCAGGTAAAGCTTCAAGGGAATTTACATAAGGACCCAAGGGTTCAGTCAGTTGACTATTCAAATCTTTAACAGTGCATAAGGTTTCATCTTTTCCCCGGAAAAAGAGATCCCACGGCAAGATGAAGGCCTCTATAAACATACTATACCCATCACATATGACTAGCTCATCTTGAGACTGCAGATAAAAACATTAACAATTAGCACAAGATAATGAAAAGTAGTCATTTGAACAAACACGCCTTCTTCGTTCCAATTTTGGTTTCTTTTGGCAACATAATCCAATAAAACAGAAACTATAAAAGCAACTATGATTAAACTTGCCAAGAATTAATCAGGCTAAAGCATATCATACCTTCTGCAGTACAGGGTACTTATGTGCTATCCAGATCAGATGAAATCTACCACTCTGAAGTTTTTTCCAATCATCATTTGAGGCTAAACAAGGATAAATAGGAATATTTTTCTGGGTTGCATTTCTCAATTGAAAACAAGCATAAACTGTCAATTGCACCTTGCTTTCCCATGGAACAAAATGAAAAATGTTTCTGCATGAGAGTAACTCATTCTCAAGCAACTCTAAAAGATCAAGGGCATGGGCTGTGCCCTCTACAATCAGAGTATAGTTAACAACCTGAAAAAAAGAAGTCAAATTACTTTATTTCTGAGATTTTACATAACATAAAGATTAATAATGAAGATCAGAAAATTCAGATGAAGACTAGGGTGATTGACTCGTAATTAAGAACAACCTCATATATGCTGCTGCTTTTCCAAGTGGTTGGAAGGTCAGGTATGATGACATCAATACTGCCTGTCGCATCAACCAACTGCAACCTTCCAGAAAGCGGAGAAATCTGAACATCCAATAAAAGGACTTTAATCAAAACTAGGTTTCCACTATTTCACCCAGGTCACCTTCAGAAAACAGAGTACATAAGTTTGCACTTATACATTTGCAGAGAGGGAACAAGTAAACAAAAGGTCAAACGAATTTATCCGAACAAACGTTCACACACTAACAATAAAATTGTCCACCCATAGATTAATACCCAAATCCTTGATATTAGAAGCTTATTTTATATCCAACCATTGAGTGGGCCAACAAAATGAAATATATGAATCCCAATTTGATTAAACACCTCAAACTTGCCATCAGAAAGTCAATTGTGCTCGACTACTAACCATACAATGACTAACTTTATGATACAAGTTCTTACATTTTAAAACAATCACATAACCCAGATAAGGAAGGCCACATAAAATTCCAGAGAAAATATTATGACTACCTTAAGGCACCCAACAAGAGAAAGACCACCTAATTCATGACTTGTAAATATTCTTCTCAATGGTAGGGCGTAAGATTTCCCTTCACAATTTAGAAAACTAACATTAGTCTTCTCCACCTGCAATAATGTTTTCATCCACATGGCTTGACAATGATGAAGAACAGTGGCGACAGGTGGAACCTGAGATGGGTGTTTAGAAAATTAGCACTTTTTCTAATATACATTCTCAATCGCTACAAAACAGTAAATCCTGCAATTAGCTAAATATACTCTAATGATATGCAGCAAATCATTCTGATGGTACTGTGAAAAAGAAAAGAGCATTGACATTACTGAACTGACCAATTTTAGGCTGTCAAAGTATCCTTCGCTACAACAGCCCAATGAATCATGTTTTGATATTTCTCTAAGTACCCCATGCTGCAAAAGGAAAGTTGTTCTAAGAAGACATAACTAAATCCAAAACAACAGCCTTACCATATCAGTTCATCAAACTGAATTTACCAATATACCCTAGCTCGAAGCACTGAGTGAGGTAAATGTGACCTAGAAAACAACTGAGCCAGCCCTTCTTTCTGGATAAAACTTGCAATGATTCACAACGAGTTAGCATATGACAATGTAAAAGACAGCTGGAAAGCAGAACTTTCACACAGTAGTAAAGCAAGGAAGTTACATGGTTTGATCCCAAAATCTCTTTTACTGATAAAATCCCAGCAAATTTCCTCTTGAAACATGAAATGACAAGTAGTACCCTGAAACCGAATTAGCAACATATCAATACAAAAGTTGTGGCTAATGTCTTATGTCATAAGCATGGGCAAAATTTGACACCATAGCCTGGCAGAAAATGTCAATGACTCAATGAACTTCCCCAGTCGACCCTGTGATTGTGAAACCATATGACACCTGCAACAAATCAGAATATGGTTAACCAGTCTATATTGACACATTCCAAGAAAACTCAATAGCTCATAATTTGCCACATCTTTTAAAACAAAGAGATTAGAAAGCATAAGTTCTGCAACCACAATAACCGTATACAATCAGTTTCAGGCCAAATTAAGAAATAATTTCATCTAATTCCCAAAGGAAGATTAGAGAGACAAAAGTGATACTAGTCAACAAGAATTAAAGAGATATACAAAGTAGATTCAACATGCCTTACCCAGATTCCAATGGGGAGAATAACTCTACATTAATGCTAGTCTTGAAGCAAGCCCCTAGTATGAGCAGTTTTGACCACGAAAACTTTGGATTCACAAAATGTACATTTTTCACAGAAACCTACAATTAAAGCAGATAGTTAGAAGAGCATGCCACGTATGAAGTCATTTTCTGTAAACAAGATAATAGAACATAGTTTACTTACTATCGCGCCAACCCTAAGACTATGAGGTGCAGTGAGCAGCTGATCAGTTAGTAGAAGCCACGCTTCTTTATCCAGTTCAACAACCATTCCTTGCATGTAGCTACCTTTAACAACTCCAGTATAATCACCACATTCCCCTTTCCCCTTGACAAATTTTCTAGGAAAATTTGATCTTCCTTTGGACATTCTATGCAAATGCAGACGAGAATTTTCGGTAACTATAAACATCATCTGGGACTCCTCTTTTCCTATGAAGACCAGCTTCTTTTTCAACCTCGTCAAAGTGATAAAGCTCCCTGTGAGCTTGCAAAGCACAGGATGCCAACACCATGAAGACCCACAAAAATATACAAACAAGGGTTTCGTAAAACAATGACAATCCGTTTTTTGAATTGAATCTTCCTTATAACTACACAATTTGCACTCGCAAACTAGAACGCGGGCGATAAACCCACGAAGATTTTGAGATTCGCCACCACCAATCGAACAAGGAACAACTGAAACAGGGCTTACCAATTCAACTGCACCATGAACGTTATAAAAGGCCTTGGATTTATTGTCAGAAGAAACAGAAGAGAAATGAGAAGTCAGTGGAATCGAATCAATGATATCTGAATCAAAAAGGCTCAATTTGATAATTTCCAGAAACCCGCCACCAGAATGTTTCAAAGGAATGAAATTCCAAGCAAGAACCCTAATCTTTCTCCCGATTAAATGAATGCCAAAGTTAAGTACATCACAGCAAACAGTGGTTGAATTGTCGGAGAACTGAAAGCAATTATTGTTTAGACAACTTTGGGTTTCGGAAGGTAGCGTAATCGTCCCTATCAATAGTGCGGGGTGGTCCAGCGTAGTGAGCAACTTAGGATCATGCTTAGGGTTAGGGTTAGGATTTAAATTAGGGTCTTCAGTAGACCGCGTTTCTCCATCAGACAGTAATCTGGAAATAGGGAGGCCAGAATCTAGTGACGCAGCGGCGGTTACCGACCGGCCACGGCGGACCAGTTCTGAGACAGTGAGGACCACAACAGAGTCTTCCATGAGTCAAAGAATCATAGCTAGGAGCGGGAAATGTCTGATTTTTTTTTTGAAAAATTAAAAGATACTAATAAAAATCATTGGAAAAGTAGTCATGCTTTTGCTGTGTGAAAAGGATGCGAAAAGAATGGATGAGGAAAGTAAATATGATGCAAAGTGCAAGTAACGAATTTCAGTAGCCCATTCTCAAGTTGCATTCTCTAGATTAGAATGAGACCACTGAAATAGTAACTGAGTTGTTGCTTGATTTCCTCTTTTCACCATTTTTTGTCCAAAATAACCACTGGTTGTGGAGTAGAGGCTGGCGATAGAAATGCAGCTGGGATTGAAGAAGTCGTCTGAAAGTTTCCTTGTGTTTTCTTAAGCTGAGAAATGTAAAAGACTGGGTGAATAGTAGCTGTAGAAGTGTAGAAGGAAGGTTCAGTCTATAAGCCACAGAACCAATTTTATCAAGAACATATAAGGGCAGAAGTACCGGGATGACTCTTTCCTGCCTGTCTGGATGACTCTAAATAAGTAAAGTTTTTGGTAGAATAGCTTTTCTAAAATTTCAATTAATTAATTGTACGGCTGTTAATTAAAAAAATAATTTTTTAAAAAGAGTTTTATACATGATATTGTTTGGTAACATAGAAAGACACTTTTATTAATTTTAATTATATTTTATTTTATAATAAAATTATTTATACTAAATAATATTTAAAGTATACTAAATAATATGCAAAGTACAATAT
>JANPWT010558764.1:0-11943 GCA_024678245.1 Erythroxylum densum | reverse complement strand
AGACTTGTCTCAATTGTTGTCCCTAACCAATATGGGACAACAAAGGAGCCAATACTCAACAACAACTCCATCCAACTAAAGATGCTGATTAAAATGTTAAGACTGTCGTTCACCTTTTCATGTTGCCTCATTCGCCAACTGAGAGGAATATCATCTGTTTTTGTGTAAATTCCCAGTGGATGGAAGCAGAAGAATAGGGTTCTTATAGCCCATTTCAAGCAGCCGTTTACGGGTATCTGTCATGAGTAAAGCGTGGCCATTGTGGACAGGGTTTATGCGTTGGAAAGCGAAACAGCATCTGGATTGCACTTTGCAAGCACCTAGTGAAGTTCTGCAGGTGACAATCGGAATCGATCAAGGCGATCATTGTACTTCACTGGTTCTATTACCTCCAGTTCCCCACCAATCATCCAATTTCCAGAATTCATTATACCTTCTTCAACTTAAGGTAGACCAGGAGCAGTGGTTCCCCATTTTCTTGCGATCCGTTCTTCATTGGGTGCCATCATATCTCAATACTGTTACACAGAAATGAATAACTTCGTCTTTATGGAGCACAAGAACTTTTTTAGCTGTTAAATATGTCTGGAATCTTCAGCTTATTTAATTTTTTAGGGGCATTTTTGATATTTTTGGTTTTGTGTTGGATTAATTTATAAACTCCGTCTTATTATTTAGGGTTGTATGTGAATGAAAAACTCACTTCTTTTGTAATTCTTGCCTTTTCTGAAATTGAATTTGTGATTTGCATATGACCCTAAATAATTAAGGTGAATCACTTAAATCTGTGTGATGAATGATTAATTGTTTTATTTCTTTTTATTTTATTTTTTGGATGAATCATGTAAATTTGTGTATTGAATGATTAATTATTTTATTTCCTTTTATTTTATTTTATTGCTTGATTTCCATAACAAATTGGTAATAAAGCTTTTGGTTTTTTTGTCTAAACCTGTTAAACATAAAGATGTCATCATACATTATCAACATTGATAAATTTACTTAGAAGAACAACTTCAGCCTTTGGCACATTAAAATGCATGCCCTATTGAAGCAACAGTCAATTAGGCACCGCTTCAGAAAAAAGCCTAAATCAATGGATGAGTTCGTTTTTGTTAAATAAGAGGAGAAGGTGCACTCAACCAAATGAGATAATTTACAAAGTGATCAATGAAAATATTGCAGTAGGTCTATGGACGAAGTTTAAAGCTTATATATGACAAAATCCTTGACTAACAAGTTGTTCAAATGAAGGAAGGTATGCCTCTAAAAAAACATTTAGAAGAATTAAACTCTATTTTAATGGATCTTTATAATGTGAATGTTAAAATAGATGACGAAGATGTTATCCTAATTTTGTTAGTCTCTCTGCCTCCATCATATGAACATTTTGTAAATTCTTTTGTTATTGAAAAAGATACTATCACTTTAGAAGAAGTCAGGTACAGTGTTCATACTTGAGAGCTTAGGTATACGACATCTAGAAATATTAGAGAAAGTTTTGTAATTGGATTGGTAGTTGCAAATTCTTAAAAATCATGAGGATGTCCCGAGAAGGGAAAAGGAAAATAGAAAGGCAAAGGAAGGTCTGAGTCTAGATCTCGAGATTTGACTATAAATCTACGAGACATTTGTAATTACTGTAAAGAACTAGGTCATTGGAAGAATGAATGTTTAAAGAAGAATGAAATAAAAACTCAACATGTTGTTGTTGCTCAGGATGATTCTGTGTTAGAATAAAATTTAGTTCTTTTAGTGACTGATCGATCAGATTAAGAGAATAATTGGGCTTTGGATTCAGGATACTCTTATCATATGTGCCCATATCGAGATTGGTTCACAACCTACGAGGAAAAAGATGGTAGAAGCATCTTAATGGGAAGCCACACATCTTGCAAAGTAATAGGCATTGGTTCAATTAAGATCAAATTGCATGATGATACAATTAGAACTTTAGATGATGTTTGACATATGCTAGAAATGAAAAACAACTTTATTTTTTTGGGGAGTTTTGGACTCAAAAGGTTTCAAGTATAATTGTGAAGGTGGAGCTTATTTTTTTGGGAGTTTTGGACTCAAAAGGTTTCAAGTATAATTGTGAAGGTGGAGTACTTCAAATTACCATAGGTGCATTGGTGGTGATGAAAGGAGTCAAATATGGTACCTTGTATATTTTGCAGGAAATACCAGTGACAGGTTCAGCTGCAACAATTTTCCTTTCAAAACAATCAGAATCAGATCAAACCAAGTTGTGGCATGTGCGACTAGGGCACATAAGGGAAAAGGAAATGACTATTTTATGCAAACGGGACCTATTTGGAGAACACAAGACATCCAATTTTGGCTTTTGTGAGCACTGTGTATTCGAGAAACAATGTCGAGTTCACTTTAAGAAAGTTGTGCGTAGGACAAAGACAACATTACATTACATTCATGCTGATTGTTGGGTTTCTTCTCACTTTTCAGCTTTAGGTAGAGCGAGGTATTTTTTGTCCGTGATTGATAACTACTACAGGATGACATGGGTATTCAGGATAAAGCATATTTCAAAACTTCATTTACATGATATTTTCTTTTAAAAGTATTGTAATTAATAAACTAGATTGGTAAATTAATTTTCCTCGTGAGATCAACTCTATTGTTATATATTACATTATTTAATAAATTGAAGGTAAATAAGGATTTAATTTTGTACGTCTAATTACACATATCAATTACACATACAGAATGAGTTGAATAGAGTAAAAATATCTTAATCAAATTGGATTTAGATTATAAAATTTGAGAAAGTTTATGATTAAATATAAAGTATTTAGTAAATAAGGATCGATAGTAAATATTGAATCTTATTTGAGCATAATTGATATTTGATTAGAATTATTTATAACTTTAATTAAACTTTAATAGAAATTAGAATTTAATATCAATTAAATTCCTAAATTATACAAAACATACTATAAATAAACTTAAACTCTAATAGAGTTAGCATCCCTTGCTTAACTCTCTCTACAACAATTGTAGAGTTCTCTCAACTCATTATGTGGATGTCATTAAAGGTCGGACACTTGCGCTGCTACGGTGGTTGAGATAAACCAGTTTAAATAATGGTTCAAAAGATATGATAAGAAAAAAAATCAAAATTAAGAATAAAGTACGAATTATGATTAATTCTTTATTATAATTTATATGTTAAACACTTTATAGAATTTTAGTTATCCCAACTTTCGGGAAATCAAATAAAAACATTTCGTAATTATTTTATTGTGTATGAAGTTGTATCTCAGTCTGATTTCTCAACATAATTCACCCAAACTAAATCAATTTGCAACTAACCCTTTTCGTTTTCGATTGTTTTTTCATTTCATTTTACGAATGTACAAAATTGAAGTTGTACAAATTCATTTTTCTTTCATATTAGTGAAGCTGGAAATGAGAGCTGGCAAACACTTAATCAGCAAACTTCAATCTTTTTAAAGTTGACCGAACCAAGAGTATAATGGGCTTGAACATGTAAATTCAAGCCCCCTTTTAAATATTTAGGGTTTAGTCAATTGGACCTATAGGTTGGGTTGGGTTCACTTTGCTCATTCTACAGCCATTCAAGCAATGGAATAAAAAGAAAACTGTAAATTAAGAGGAAAAAAAATAAGTTAAGACTTGCGAGGAAACAGATTTGGGATGATTCAAGGAATCTCAAAGGATTAGACGTAGAGGAGACGTTGATGTGTATAGCTTTCATCAAGTAATTGAGCAAATTAATTCATTAAAATCAATTTTAAAAATTTAAAACTTGTATAGTTAATATACTTTTAATAAATTTAAGAATTAGGTCCCATTTGTTTAGTACGTTCTATCAGATGATTTTTAGGCTCACACATTCAATTATTTTAAAAAATAATTGAAATTAAAAAATTATCCATACATAAAGATGTAGTCTAAATACCATTATTTTTTTTATAACTGTTAGATCTAAGTTCTATTAGGATATTTAGAGTTAAATTATACTTCTTGAAAATTATTTACAAGAAAATGTTTCATAATAAATTTTAATAAATATCATTTTTAATTTTAATTAAGTAATTTTTTTTTTGGCTAAGTTAGCAATTTACATCTATGCCAATGTTTAAATCAAAATAAAATATTGTACGAGTTCCTTGTAAATTCCAAAACATTTTAAGATTCAGATGTCGGTCTGTCATGTCACATCATAGTTCTCTCATTTTGGAGATTAGGTGCTCCTTCCCCTCATTCCCTTCCACTTCTTTTCTTTATTGTTTCAAAATCCGAGGAGAAATGCAAAGTCACTTAAAATCAAAGCTGACATGCTCAAAAAGTTAAAAGGAGACAACGGCCCTCGGACTCAAAAGGTGGAACGTCCATTCTAGGCGTTTTTATATTTTGGCCCGATGTTATGTGAGGGAGGTAAATCACGGTTTGATCCTAACCAACTTCTCGAAAAGACGACTCAGTATTTGGTGCGTACAAGGAGTCACCACATTGAATAAGCTCTCATACTGTCGCTGCCGAGACTCAAATCCGAAATCTTGGATTCACTTTCTTTCCCAATGACCAACTGAGCTACCCGTGCTGGCGGCCCTGGTGCACAGCTTTTGTCATCTCCCAGTTATTGCTCATATTCTAGTAGGTCTTTGTCGAAGTAATTAGTTAGATTTTAAGCTTAACAAAATCACTTACTTGGTTTCTTAAGTTCTGATTATTTAACCTTTATGATTTTATTTTTTAATAAGGAAAGTCCTTGCCAATAATTTCGCTTTATGGCTATGAAAGTTACGAATTAACAATTTAACATAGATTTTTCTACATCACTAAAAAGCTGCAAAAGGAAGAAAAGAAAAGAAAAGAAGGGCAGGGCTAGGGCAGGCACAGACAAACTTTCCTCCTTTTCCGCATTTTGGCTTAAGACGCCCCAAAGATGTATTTTAACAATCCCATTCTAACAATATTATATTCAGCTTTACGTGAAATGTTGTAGCAGAAGCTCCTGTACTGCGTTGTTTTGTGTTCCTATGACTCCATTGTCCATGAGAGAAGATCGGTGAGAGAGGCTTAATGGCTTGTCATCGCACCTCCAGGAAATTTCACCATCCTAGTCTGGAAAGGCATTGTTACGTTGAGATTTGTGAACTCTTACTCTTCGCTTTTGGTTCCAACTTCCAACTTCCAAGTCCATGTCCGAGAATAAGCCGTCGAATTCGGCTTCTTTTTGTTTTAGTATCCCGATAAAGCAATCATTGGGTCTCTTTCACACTTTTATGGAAGTAAATTACGTCCAACCTTGCCCGCCGGATTGCTTGGGACAAAATTTGTTAACTGTATATAGTATGTAATTGTATATAACAGTTATTTATTTTAAAGAATTTAATACCTTATATGTGTGTAAGCATCAATAATAATCCAATGTATTATCAAATAAATTTAAAATTTTTGTTTGAATAAAATTTATTTTTCAATAAATTTAACAAAATTTGAAGTTTTGAAAATAAGTTTAAAAATTGTCAAATTTTGTAAAACGTCCTATAAAAGTAATCTTGGAGTTTCTTGGACAACTAACTCAGCAAATTGCTAATCGGTTTAGCATCATATAATTCAATGTGGAAGTACGTACCAAAATAATTGATTTATTGCATGGAATCATTAGAAAGAGAAAGGATGGTTGGAGTTTGCACGACAAACCAAATTTAACGGAAAGAAAAGGAAAAAGATACTTTGCAGTAGATGTGAAAATTCAACCAGAGTGATGGAGGAGTTCCCTACGACTACTAGATTCTTTTCAACATTCATATTTCTCAGATAAATTCCTTTTGTGCTGTACGATTTGCTTGGCTTTTAGGAAAAGTCTAGCTCACGCATTTACCTAAAGTTAGATAGGGAATACATTTTTTAATATCATTTAAGGAAAGGGCTATTATTCAAGTCCCATAAATTAAGGGAACATGCACTGTCTTCAGTAAACTTTATATAATTTTTAATACTATTGTTGATCCTTATCATTACGGATACATTTTTAGGAAAAGTTTATGCATTTACCTAAAGTTAGGGAATACAATTTTAAATATTATAAAAAGACAAAGTCATATAAATTAAGGGAATATGCAGAGTCTTTGATTATGAGTATCAATTACTACGTGTTTCTTTAGTTGTATACATACATATTCGTTAAATATAAAAATAAATATCAAATTTTATTTAACTTTATAATACTAGTTTAAAATTTTAAAAATATAGTTAAATGTTAAATTTTCATTAATGTAGGTGATAAAGCTACGTTAAATTAGTATTTTTGTTATGTGAACATCACATATTATGTCTGTATTATATATTAATTTTATTATTTAATAATTGAAAATATCAAATTCTCTAAAATAATTATAAAATAAAACTTATAAAAGAGTGTATAATTGAAATTTTGAATAGTTTAGTATTTTTTAAAATTTAGATTGACATTATAAAATTGAGTAAAATTTTAGATTTTTAATAATTAACCTTTTATATAAAAGGTATGAGTCGCTAGACCTAATAAAATATTATATTTAATTTATCTATATCTACCAAAAATGTCAATTTTATGTTAATTGAATTATGGACATGGAAACGGGTTCTTAGTAAAGTATTATTGATAATCCGTTTCTCCTCGTAAAGCCACACTGAATGTACTTCGTCAGGCCTTAATTTATTACTAGTTAGTTAATAAATATACCAACTTTTCCCTTAACCCATCAACAAAGTGGTTAATAATCAAACGAACTTTTGAGGTTCTTGAAGTATAAGTAACGAATTCTAGAGCAGCACCGGTAAAATATAAGGATGAAGAAGCATCACATAGGAAAGAATTAAGGTGGAAATTTCTTCTCTTCTCCTTAGGAGGAGAAAGCGTCTTTGAAGTTTAAACAATTGTGCAAAGGAGGGCCCGTAATTTGCGTTGCAATGATAATCCCACGGTTCCCAAAGCACATGAACATCACATTACATCTTTGTGAATCCAAACAACACCAGCAGTTGTCAGGCATCTACGACTCTTGAAATATTATTTTGAAAGACTCTGTTCATAGTCGATATCAATGTTTTTACTAATAAAAATATTATCTTGAACAATTATTGAATAATATGTTATCGCGAGTTAAACTCTGAGTGATCTTTGTCATCGTATAATCATAATAAAATGGATTTTATAAAAATCAAAACACAGATTCCATTCAAACTTAATTAAATAACAATAACTGTCTCAAATTTTAGGTGGACCAAGATTTGCAGATATGCCAATGACTATTTTTATTCAGAGACAAATTTTAGGTGAACAAAGCTTTGCAGATATGTCAATGACTATTTTTATTCCGAGAAATAAAAAATTTTGGTCTTAATTTAGGTGGGCCACAGATCTTGTCGTGCGCGCCTATCCAATTCAATTTAGTATTGTCCCCTTTGATCTCCAGTCGCGGATCTCGTCGCTCGAACCTGAGACTGTTGAGAGAGACTGAAAATGATATTTATTCAATTCTACTCAAATCACTGTACAGAAGTTTAAGTATATATGTACAGCTACTAAAACTAAACTTGTAACTAAGCTCTAACTAATTACATAATTAGTCACACAGAATATAACTAAATCTCTACACTCCCCCTCAAGTTGGAGGGTGAAAAACATCTTTCACTCCCAACTTGGAAAGAAGGTAATGATGTTGATGAATGCTCAAACCTTTAGTGAACAGATCAGCTAGTTGCTCTTTGGTATGAACATGGCTAGTAATGATCAATCCTTGCTGCAATTTTTCTCTTACAAAATGGCAATCAATTTCAATATGTTTCGTGCGCTCATGAAACACCGGATTTGATGCTATTTGTATTGCTGCCTGATTATCACAGTGTAGCTTAATTGGTTCCTTTTGCTTGTATCCCAGTTCATCTATCAAACCAATAAGCCAAATCAATTCTGCAACAGTTGTAGCCATGCTTCTGTACTCTGCTTCAGCAGATGATCTAGATATTGTGCTTTGCTTCTTTGATTTCCAAGATATCAGTGAGTTCCCAAGCTTCACACAAAAACCAGTAATTGATTTCCTTGACATTGAGCAAGATGCCCAATCAGAGTCACAGTAAGCTGAAATAACTGGTTCACCATCAGCTGCCAATAAAATTCCTTGTCCTGGATTGTATTTGATGTATCTTACAATCCTCAATGCTGCTACATAGTGTGACCTCTTTGGCTGCTGCATGAACTGGCTAAGATGCTGGACACCAAAAGCAATGTCTGGCCTAGTATTTGTCAAATACAACAATCTTCCTATTAGTCTTTGATAAACACTTGGATCTGATAGTAGCTCATCTTCATGACTTCCTTGTGTTACAGTATCATATTCAGCTGTAGTAAGCTTCAAATTCTGCTCCAAAGGAGTTGAAATAGGCTTTGCATTCTCCATTCCAAGATCAGTAATTAGCTCTAATGCATACTTTCTTTGTGTTAACAAGATACCTTCACAAGATCTAAAAACTTCAATACCAAGAAAGTACTTTAAATCTCCCAAATCCTTCATCTTGAATGTTCTATGCAGCATGCTTCTTAGATCATTTATCAATGTATCATCATTTCCAGTAATCACCAAATCATCAACATAGATTAATAAAATCACAATTTTGTTTTCAACTTTCTTTGTGAACAAGGAATAGTCATTCTTACTCTGTATATAACCAGCATTGATAAGTGCTTCAGTGAGCTTCAGATTCCATTGTCTTGAAGCTTGTTTTAGGCCATAAAGAGATTTTAGTAGTCTGCATACACTAAACTCCCCCTGACTACTAAAACCTTATGGGAGCTCCATATAAACTTCTTCATGCAAATCTCCTTGAAGAAAGGCATTATACACATCTAATTGGAGCAAGGGCCATTTGTTTTGAGAGGCAAGAGCAATGACAACTCTGACTGTGACATGTTTTGCAACTGGTGAAAAGGTTTCTTGATAGTCTATGCCTTCTCTTTGACTGTATCCCTTAGCCACCAGCCTTGCTTTGTACCTTTCAATAGTACAATCAGAGTTGTACTTTATTCTAAACACCCATTTGCAACCAATTGGGCGTTGTCCTTGAGGCAAAGGAACCACCTCCCATGTGGCATTTGACTGTAATGCATCAATTTCCTTTTTCATAGCATCTATCCAACATTTGTGCTTGATTTCCTCACTATAAGTTTGTGGTTCAGTAAGAGTAGAAATGGATGCAGCAAAATATTATGTTGAAAAAGGTAAGTGTGTGTAGGAAATTGAATGTGCTAATGGAAACTGACCTTTAACTGCAAGTGAAGAGGATGCGGGAGGATTGGTAACATAATCTTTCATCCAGACAGGTTGTTGAACTGTTCTGGAACTTCTTCTTACAGGTTGATCAGATGGTGAGGATGAGGATGATGATGGTAAATGTGAGGATGAAGAGGTCATATCTGCAGATGATAGAGGCATGGATGGTAAGGTTGTAGGTGTGGTGAGGGAAGGGGATGAAGCTGTAGGTAAAGATTCTGCAGATGATATAGGGTGAGGAGAGGAAAGAGATGATGATGATGATGATTGCAACTGTAAAAAATAAGGATCATGCAATGGTCCAAACTGGTTTACATCTAAAGGAAACAATGGTTGATCTTTTGGTGGATTATAAAAAGGAAAAGTAGTTTCATGAAATATGACATCTCTACTTACAAAAAACTTTTGTGTAAGAGGATTAAATAAAATGTAACCCTTCTGCACTAATGAGTAACCCATGAAAATGGTTGGTATAGCCTTTGGTGAAAATTTGTCTTGGTATTTGGTGACTGTGGCATAACATAAACATCCAAAAACTTTCAAATGAGATAAATTTGGTTGTTTATGAAAGAGAAGTTCAAATGATGTTTTCCATTGAAGAACAGGTGTGGGAAGTCTGTTGATAAGGTAACAAGCTGCAAGGATACACTCACCCCAAAATTTAATAGGAACATTTGAATGAAACTTTAAGGCTCTTGCAATTTCTAAAATATGTCTATGTTTTCTTTCAGTCACCCCATTTTGTTGTGGGGTATTAACACAAGATGACTGATGTATTATTCCAAGGGAAAAAAATGGTTTGCACTCTAAGGTAAAAAAACTCACTCTCATTATCACTTCTAATGATTTTGACAGTGGCTTGAAAATTAAGTTTGCACCATTATAATAAACTGTTTGAGAATGGTAAAGGCTTCATGTTTGAAATGTGATAGATAAATCCATGTCATCCTTGGTTTATCATCAACAATGGTAAGAAAATGTCTATGGCCACTATGAGTAGAAAAACGATATGGACCCCAAAGATCAATATGCAATAAGGAAAAAGATTGCTCAGCTCTTGAATCACTAATAGGAAATGGTAATCTTGTTTGTTTAGCCAATGGACAAATATGACAAGATGAAATTTCATTAGAACTGTGAAAAACATATTTCAAACAAGGAATTTTATTCATTTGGAAATGGAAGTATGGCCAAGTCTAGCATGCCATAAACAAGCATTTGAATCAACAGAAAGAAATGAAACTACACTTGATTTGAAAGGTAAACGGACAGATGATTGTGAGGAGGAAATGGTTGAACCGGGCTAAGGTTGTAGGAGATAGAGTCCATTCCTCTCTTTACCAATCCCCAGAATCCTTCCACTGCAAAGGTCCTGGATAAGATAGAAAAATGGATAAAAACAGAGCAATTGAGATCTTTGGTTAGTTTTGAAATGGAGATCAAATTGTATTGAAAATCAGGTATGCAAAGAACATTGGTAAGCTGATGAATTGGTGATAAAAAAAATGAGAGCCAATGTCACGCACCTCACACAGCCTCACCACACACGCTCACACACTCTTCAACAACGTCGAGCAGATCACTCACACAACGTTAGCTACTCCACCAACGCCCAGCTCCTCACTTGCACCACCTCTGTTTATTTTGTGATCTCCAAACCAAGCTCACACAAAACAGCTCTCTTAACTCACGTAAATCACTACTTCACACAACTCTCACACATGTAACGCACACTCCTTCACAAAGCCACAACATCAACGCACTCACCACCTGCACTTCACACACCACAAAACACCAGTTACTCACATACACAGCAGACACTCCTCACACATACCACTTGTGCTACTTTTTATTTTTCCAGCACACCTCTCACGTAAATCACACACAAACACAACGTCTCCACTCCACCAGCATGCAAACAACCCAGACATTATTTTTCTTTTCCCTCTCAGCTAACGCCTCCAGCAGCATCCACCACACAAGTCACTTACAAGCACACAACAAAACCGCCAGCTGCTACAAGGATCACGCAACACAGCTCCTTTATTTACACATATGTCGCACCTCCATAGATCCACGCAGCACCTCTCTGTAGCTAGATGTGACTAATATATTGTTGCATTTTCTGTCCCTTTCTAACGCACGCAGCACCTTCTCCTTCTAATTCACGCTGCTGCCAGCTGCTTCCTTGTTATTTCTCCAAACTACTCACACAAGCAACCCAACGTTTTTCTCCTCATATCACGCACTCCCAAGCCAGCTACATAGACCACGCAAAAACCTTCTGTTTTTGCTTTCTTCTCCATGACGCAGCACCACTACATGCACAAACCACGTTAACTCCCAGCTGCTACTCACGTTTTTTTCTTTCAATGCACACTCACTCAACTAGACACTCACGTTGTCACTCACAAGCCGCAGCTCACACAACACACACGTTAACTCCTTCAACCCTCTACTCAACGCCACCTTGGTTAATTTATTTATCTCTAATACTACTACACACACTCCAGCCCAAACTCTCTTTTCATTTTACTCACGCAACCCTCAACAACAGCCCACAAATCACACATGCACACTCTACTCTCACCACATTACACAACACTCACCACCTTCACTTCACACACCACAAAACACC
>JANPWT010553885.1:0-11978 GCA_024678245.1 Erythroxylum densum | reverse complement strand
AGGATGACTTAGGATAGATGCTTGTATCAGTTTCCTTTTTGGTTTTGTTAGGAGACTGATAGACTTGTCTATTCTGTTATCGGATGACTGTACCAGATGATTATTTTTGGATTATTGATTTACTGATTATTGTCATAATGTGATTTAATTACTGTGATGCCATATGGATATTTAGCAAAATTTTTCGGTAGTGGACCTTCATCACGGTAAGCGTGTCGGAGCGACCCTCGGGCGTCCCGATATGTACCCTACGATGAGGGGACGCTACACTTTTTACCTCTTTTAATGACTGAATTGACTTTTGCACCCTTCGTGAAAGTTGTAAATCATCTTTTTATCTTTCCATTGAGGTATAATATGCAATTTTAGGGATTTGGAGTAAGAAGTTATGAGGATTGGAAGGATACAGTTACTGTTCATTTGGTAATTTTTACTGTTTCATTGGTCTTTATATAGGCAGTGCCTTTGAGTGAATTTTTACCTCTTTTAATGACTGAATTGATTTTTGCTTCCTTCAGGAAATTTGTAAATCATCTTTTTATCTTTCCATTGAGGAAAAATGTGACATTGTTAGGCTATTGTGTTAAGAGCTATGATTTTTCAAACTTCTGGCATTATGTAAGACATTTTCAAGTTAGACAGTATCTATGAATTAGTTTTTGACTCCTTTAGAGGCAGATCTGGTTCTTAAG
Organism: Erythroxylum densum; assembly: GCA_024678245.1. Classification (NCBI taxonomy): domain Eukaryota; kingdom Viridiplantae; phylum Streptophyta; class Magnoliopsida; order Malpighiales; family Erythroxylaceae; genus Erythroxylum; species Erythroxylum densum. Next base: position 11,286 of record JANPWT010553885.1, on the reverse strand, counting down.
CTCTCCATAGAAGTTGTAGAGTTTTCTTTTAGCTTTCCATTGATACCAAGTTTGTTCAATTTGGAGTTCTAAATAAGGAGTTACGAATTGGGGAAGTTGGGTTGTCAGAAGAAAAAAAGAGACCAGAGTTTTTCCTTTTTTTGGATGATAAATGTGCATTGTGAATTGGAATGTGTTTGAATTATGATTTTAAGAAATTGCTATGATTTTTGCATTTCTTGTGTTTGAATAATTGGGAACTTGGTATGTGAAATTGTGTTGCATTATGTTTGATTTTGACATGGCATGATCACTAAATTTTGGAAATGTGCTTTCGGGCAATACGAATTTCAAGTGTGATTTATGTGTTTTGTGGGTTTGGTTAGGTCCCATAAGTTGAGTCAAGTTGACTTGTCTCATTTTTTATAGGCTTCGTCCACCTGCCCGCTAGTGGCATTGGAGCTCCGATTTCGGACTCCCATAAGTTCACAGCTACACTGGCCCGCTATGCGAGAAAGTGTAGTACGTTATGTTTACGGCTGCACAGGACCGCTATGCGGGAATGTGCAGTACGTTCCGTTTTGGACCGACCCAAACCGTTTGATGTGTTATGTGGTTTTTGATTTATTTATAATGTGACGCATTTATATGTGATGCATTCATGTTTCGATTTTATTTATAAATTGTGAAAATTTTCAGAATTTCGAGGAATGAGAAATTGAGGTTTTCCAACCATAAAAGTTTTGGAAACTGATTATGAATGTTTTTAAATGATTTGAAAAGTTTGAAAAATAAGCCTTCGATGATTTTCCTACTATGAGAATTTTTATAAAATGGTAAAAGTTTAGAAAATGATTTTTTGCTTATTATTTGATTTATAAACATGTTATCCACGAGCTGCCAAGCTCATCCCCCCTTTCATCCCCATCTCCAGGTATCGAGCACGAGATCGGATGAATGAATGGCAAGACTGTTTGTTCGTTTTTGCATAGCATGTATTTTGTGTAAAGTTGAATTTGGTATTGATATGATATATGGCTTGAATTGCCATTGATGTCTTTCGAGCATTTATTTCAGAATGTATTAGGATTATGAAATTGTGTATATAATTGAGTATGGTGTATATGAATTCTAGAATTGTGATTGTATATGAATATGATGGATTGTATTTTGAATTGAATTATGAACTTGTTGTTGAATTGAGATATGATTGTGTTTTGGGTATGGATGTGATTGGGATATGGATTCCGGACGGAGGGTCCGATGATACTGGTTATTGTTTGAGAAATATAGAAGTGTGTTTAGAACTATTTGCAGGTTTTTGGGTTTTAAAAATACAGCTGTTATGCAGCCCAATTTTTGATAAAAATTGGTGTTATGGCAAAGATAGAATAAGAATAAGATTTTTTGTTAAAGATGATATTGAGATATTGTATGATTAAGAAGAATTGAGTTTGATTGAGAATAAGTTTCCAAATGGTTTTGATTTGTGTAAAATTGAATAAAGATGAAAGGAATGAAAAAGGAAAAAAAATTATACCGATTCGGATTGGTTTAGTCTTAAGGTTTCCAACGCGATCGTTTTTCTCTGTTCTTTGTTCTCGGATGTCGGATCCGCTTTGTTAAGTTTTTTGTTCTTCTTTCGATTAGTATTCGATTCGCTTCGCTACTTTTGCTTTCCATTCTTTTGTCTTATTTTTTTGATTCGATTTGTAATTTCGCTTTGTAATTTCGTTTTCCTACTTTGCCTTTCGCCTTCCGTTCCATTATTTCGAATTCGATTTCTTTCGATTTCGCTTTCCGCCACTTCGTTTTTTGTTTCTATTTTTTGTCTTTCCGGTTGGGGTCCAGTTTTGGGATCGGGTCCCAACACCCCTTCTTCTCGAAAGGATTCATCCTTGAATCCTCATCGCCTACATCAAATGGAGAGATATCAAAAACATTAAATGAAGCATTAATATTATACTCACCTGCCAGATCTAGCTTGTATGCATTGTCACTAATACAAGAAATGACTTAGAATGATCCATCTCCTTTTGGATGTAGCTTAAAATGATGTTTTTCCAGAAATTGCTCCTTCCTCAAATGAACATTTTGCTGAAAATCGTTCCTTCTGAAGAGTGGGGGAATGATGAGAACCAAGTTGGCCTAAGCAAAGCTCTAAAGGAGCCATTGAGCATTCAAGGAGACCCAATTATAAGAGCTAGATTCAAGAAGATAACAAAGCTATAAATAGGCTAATTGAAGATATATGGACTAAACAAGTTCTAATTAGCTTGGAAAGTATTGAAAGCCAAATAAATCTAATCCAAGTCAAGTTAAGAAGCCCATTGAGTGTCTAAATTATTCCAATTTGTTATAACCATTCCAAGATTCGTAGGAGATATTCAAGAATGTGTGTAAGTTGTCCAAAAAAATTAGGAATAATTTCTTACCTTAATTAGCTTAGTCAAATAGCGATTCTTGTAAATCATTCAATTAGGGTGATTTCTTAACTTTAATTAGATCTTACCTTAATTAGTTCGATCAAATAATGATTCTAATCAAATTAATCAACTAAGATGATATCTTAGCTTAATTAACTCTTACCTTAGTGCCTATATAATCATAAGCATTGTATTGTTCAAGGTTCAAATAATTCATAATTGATGGAGTGAGGTTAACCTCTCTTTTGGTTCCTTTGTGCACTCATGAAATTATCAAGATTATTATCTTGTGGTGTTAAAAAAAACATACTCTATATCTTTAGTTATTATCTTATACAAACATCAAGTCAAGGCTTTTCTATCATAAACCTATCTTTAGCTTTCTTTGGTTCCTTAGTTTTTCAAGGTTCATCCTTGAGGTTCACATCTTTTGGTATCAAGGCTTGGGTCTAAATCATGTATAGTTATCCTTAATTTAGTATGTTCTTCCTTCTATTTGTTTTCATTTTGCTTTGGTGTTCCCATTTGATGCGAGCTTTCTCCATTCATTTGTTTAATCTTTGTTCGTAGTTTTTTCCAATTCCTTTATTATAAATTTTCTAGGTCTGATATGTGAAAATATTTTTAAAAACTGAGAAAAAAGATGTTATTTGATTGAAAAGAAAAAGAAGAAGATTGAGGATAGTCAGTTTAGCTATTACAAGAGTTATACCCCTTTAATAAGGAGTTCTTAGCCAAAAATTCGTTGTTAATTTATTCTACTAGAAATCCTATTTGCAAGTTGTTTCTTTAAGGCCCTTATTTTCCTTATCATTATGATTTAATTTATTTTTTCCCGATCCTTAATTTATTTTCATCTTATTCCTTTGCAACAATTTTTATTTATTCATAATGCTTTTTCATTATTTCAGTTTCTTTTGTTATATTTTAACCTGTTTTGAATTGTTGCAAGTTTAATTGTCTTGATTTGGTTTATTTAGATTTATAAAGAATTAAAAGAGGAATTTTAAGAGTGTTAAAAGGCAAAAGTTTGTGTAATCAATATTATAGTGAAAAGCTAAATATAAAATGCATAAACATTAGAGTTAAGTGGCATTAATTGAGAGAAACACGTGAGGGAGTATTGAGAGGATATTTCTAACATCCTTTTGTAGGTTTTCAATGTGACTTCTAAAGGTGTGAGTGGAGATGAGGTGATGATTCGAGGACGAATCCTTGTACATATTTGGGGGATGTTGAAAACTAAGCTAGCCTAAGCAAAGCTCTAAAGAAGCCATTGAGCATTTAAGGGCACCCAATTACAAGAGCTTGAGCCAAGAAGATAAAGGAAGCTATAAATGGGCTAATTGAAGATATATGGACTAAACAAGCTCTAATTAGCTTGGAAAATATTAAAGGCCCAATAAACCTAATCCAAGTGGAGTTAAGAAGCCTAATGAGTGCCTAAATTATTCCAATTTGTTCTAAGCATTCCACGATTCATGGGAGACATTTAAGAATGTGTTCAACTTGTCCCAACAAATTAGGGATGATTTCTTATCTTAATTAGCTTATTCAAATAATGATTATAATCAAATCATTTAATTAGGGTGATTTCTTAACTTAATTAGATATTATCTTAATTAGCTTATTTAAATAATGATTATGATCAAATTATTCAACTAGGATGATTTCTTACCTTAATTAGCTCTTATCTTAATGCCTATATAAATGTAAACATTGTATTGTTCAAGGATCAAAAAATTCATAATTGATGGGGTGAGGATAGTCTCTCTTTTAGTTCCTTTGAGAACTTGTGAACTTATCAAGATTATTATCTTGTGGCATTAAAAAAAATCATATTCTATACCTTTGGTTCTTGTCTTCTATAGACATTGGGTCAAGGTTTGTCTATCCTAAACCTATTTTTAGCTCCATGCTTCCAATTGTATGATTGTTAGGATTCAAGGTCCATCCTTGAGGTTCATTAAGGAAACATTCCTAATTTGTTGGGACAACTCGCACACGTTCTTGAACGTCTCCCATAAATCTTGAAATGCTTGGAACAAATTGGAATAATTTAGATACTCATTGGGCTTCTTAACTCGTCTTAGATAAGATTTATTGGGCCTTCAATACTTTCCAAGCTAATTAGAGCTTGTTTAGTCCATATATCTTTAATTATCTTATTTATAGCTTCCTTTATCTTCTTGGCTCTAGCTTTTATAATTGGACCTCCTTGAATGCTTAGTGGCTTCTTTAGAGCTTTACTTAGTCGAACTTGGTTCTCATCATTCCCCCACTCTTTAGAAGGATTCATCCTCGAATCATCACCTTGTCTCCTCTCACACCTTTAGAAGTCACATTGAAAGCCTACAAAAGAATGTTAGAAATATCCTCTCAGCACTTCCTTACGTGTTTCTCTCCATTAATGTCGCTCAACTCTCATGTTTACACATTTTATATTTGTCTTTTCACTATATTGCTTACATAAACTCTTGCATTTTGCCATTCTTAAATTCCTCGTTTAATTCTTTATAGAACTAAATAAACAAAATTAAGACAATTAAAAGTGTAGCAATTCAAAACGGGTTAGAATGTAACAAAAGAAACTAAAATAATGAAAAAGGATCATGAACAAATAGAAATTATTGCAAAGGAATAAGAACATAATAAATTAAGGATTGGAACAAAGAAATTAAATCACAATTATAAGGAAAATAGGGGCCTAAAGAATTAACTTGCAAATATGATTTCTAGTATAATAAAGATTAACAACGAATTTTTTACTATGAAATCCTTATTGAAGAGGTATAGTTTTTGTAATAGCTAAACAACTATCCTTAATCTTCTTCGTTTTCTTTTTAATCAAAGATCTTTTTTCTCAATTTTTTAAATATCATATCTAAAAAAATTATAACAAAAGAATTTAAAAAACTAGGAACAAAGATTGAACAAACAAAAGGAGAAAACACACAAAAAATGAGAACAACAAAGCAAAATGAAAAACAAGTGAAATGAAACAAAAAGAAGAAGAAGGAAGAAGCACTAAATTAAGGATAACTAAACCTGATTTAGACCCAAGCTTTGATACCAAATGATGTGAACCTTAAAACCCAACAATCACACAATTGGAAGCAAGGAACCTAAGAAACCTAAAAACCAATTTAGGATAGATAAACCTTGACCTGATGTCTATAAAAGACAAGAACCAAAGGTATATAGTATTATTTTTTTGGACATGAGAAGATAATAATCTTGATAATTTCACGAGTTCACAAAGGAACCAAAGATAGATTAACCTCATGTTGGATCAAAAAATTATGCATGCAAGATTTGGATAAAATGATAGGTTTCAAAACTTTTTTAGAGATCAAATTTCAATAGAAGCAATATAATCAAATAACATGCCAAGCTATACATGATATGGTATAAGGAAAATAATTTACATAAGAAACAAGGTGGTAGAAATTATTACCGACTCCTTTGCTACAACTTTAACTCCTTGCTGTGCTATCCTATCCTTGGCAATGTATCCTCTCCTAGGTGATGTATCCTCTTCTTGTTATTGTATCCTCTTCTCGATGTTGTATCTTTGACTAATATGATCTACCACTTATTCTTCTTGGAAAACTTTGTTAAAAAGATCCTTTGGTGAGAAAGGAGAATAAAACTTGAAGAGATTTTGCCTTAAAAGAAAGAAGCCAAAGATGAGACACCTCTCATGCAATTTCGGTTATACCACGCAAGATAGGGGAGAGAGAATAAAAATCAAACAACACTTCTTATTTTTTTCTCTCAATTTTGGTTAGGTCATCCAAGAAAGAAGTCAAGTGTGTCCAATGCATCACCTCCTTCCTTAATCAATCTAAAGAAGCCAATAAATGAGACTCTTCTCATTTATTTTAAGATGGTTATATGAAAAGATCATTAATCTACAAGTACATATCAATTTCAATTTTGAGATGAAAGAAGGAAGATTGTCCATCAAATACACCTCTTTCTTCTTTAACCCAATGAATTCTAATAGGTTACATTCTATCATTAAAAGACCACCATTAAACTATTTAATGATAAGGATATTACTCCATTTAATGATGATAAACCATGTTAAAAACCATCTTAAATGTTGCAAACCAATGCTAAATGTGTAGCTGCACATTTAGCCCATTAAAACAAAAATTCTACTTCCATTTATTTTTAATAACTTTGTTTTAATTTAATTAATCAAATTAAACCAAAGGCTAGCCCATTTCTAAATGTTCATATGGGCTTATAATTAATAATTAATTAAAATAAGCCCAACATTCAATCATAGGCTTTAAAATCTCTATTTGTACTTCTTACTTTGCTTGATAACCTTCCTAGAAGCCAAGTGGAGAATCTAATTAAAGTTATATAATTCAAGCTCCAATATGTCCGAAATTAATTTAATCTCTTTAGAATTAATTCCAGCTTATTAACTAAATGCCATTCCACTAAAGACAATTAGTTGAACTCATGAATTACTAAATATTATGAGAACACATGTTTCAAATGAGATGTCTAATTGCAAACTTTAATATGAACCATATTATAGCCATCCGTACAATAAAGGATAAAGTTACCATTTTTTCCTTATATTGGTTTTTCCTTCTAGATCTCTCGTTTTACTCTATAAAGTGATTAACACACAAGATCTCATCTTGGTGTTAAGACTTGATGGGTTGCTAGTCTTTCAAACTATTGGCATCAGTTTAATCACCAATCTCCATAAAATATCTAAAAGTGATGATATCACTATAAACGCTTTAATTGAGTGAATATTCCCTAATACATGTTTCAATTAATAATTCCAACATGTAGACACTAACTTGATACTCTGTAAAAATCTATTCCGATCATATCAAAAATTATACTGAAACATATATGAGTTCACCACTCATCAAGATTGTGGTCCATAATAAACAAATGCTTAAGTTTTATATGTTAAGATTAAAGTAACAACCCATTTTATTTTTTAAAACATACTTGATTCCAAATTATTTGATAGTGCCATTATTGATAGTCAACTACTATAATGATATGAAACTCATCATTTCCTTGAAGTAAACTCTTTTACTTGCACGGAGATAAATTGCAACATTACATTCTAAATCATAATCAAGTGACCAACTTGGTTATTCAACTATAAATCCATTATCTTAGATTCTTATAATATACATTTTTCCCATACATCTCTATGTATGTGTATATTACTTACAAAAAAATCTTGGTACATTGTGACTAGATATATAATGCTCATAAAAACCAAACTATTTGGTTTTATTAATAATAAAAATTTTCATTACAAAACTAACTAGAAGAAAATTAATTTATAAGTAAATACACATGCTTTCCAAGGCACTATATTTACATAACTCCAACAATCTCCCACTTTCCCTAAAGCAAGTTTAACATATCAGTCATTGCCATCCCTACTAGATGACCCTCAAAACTCTTTTGAGACAGCATCTTCGTAAATGAATCAAGAAGGTTTTTCTCTGTGGGAATCTCTATCACATTTACCTCAGTACGTTGTATTGTCTCCTTTATGAGAATATACTTTCTCTTTGGCAGCTTTATGGTTTCGAGGCCCTTTAGAATTAGCCACTGCCCCACTATTATCACAATAAAGTATTTTGGCCTTTTCTACCTCAGGAACCACCTCCAAATCATTTAGGAACTCGACTGCTTTTTTTGCTGCTTCACAAGCAGTAGCATACTCAACCTGCATAGTCGAATTAGCAACACAAGATTGCTTGATAGTCCTCCAGACTATAGCTCCACCTCCTAAAACAAATATTGAACCAGAAGTTACTTTCCTTGAATCAACATCTAATTGGAATTTAGAATCTGTATATCCAATCAGAATAAGGTTACTTCTAGAGTAGACAAGCATTAAGTTCTTCGTTCTACAAAGATACTTCAGTATGCACTTCACTGTAGCCCAATGCTCCATTCTTAGATTGGATTGAAATCTACTAACCAGTCCTACTGCATAATAGATATTCGGTTTAGTGCAAAGCATAGTATACATTAAACTTCCAACTTTCCAAGCATATAGAATGTTATGCATACGTTTGACCTCTTTTTGGGTCTTAGGTGCTTGCTCCTTTGAAAGTTTGATTTCATGTCTAGTGTGAGTGAAACCCCTCTTGGAATCTTGCATGGCAAACTTATTGAGCATGTTCTTAATGTAAGTTATTTGAGACAAGGCTATCAGTTTATTTTTATGATTCCTTATAAGTTTGATCCCTAGAGCATAGCTAGCCTCTCATAAATCGTTCATTAAGAATTGTTCGTTTAGCCATCCCTTAGCTGTAGATCGCATTCCTACATCATTCCTAATGAGCAGAATGTCATCAATATATAGGATTAGGAAAGTACCTTGCCATCTTGTATCCTTCCATAGACATAAGGCTCATATTGGTTTTAAGTGAACCCATAAGTTTTGATAGACTTATCAAGCCTAATGTTCTAAGACCTGGATGCTTGCTTAAACCCATAAATGGACCTCTGCAATTTGCATACCTTATGCTCATTTCCTGGCTCAATGAATCCTTCCAGTTAGGCTATATAAATGATCTCATCAAGATCCCCATTAAGAAATGTTGTCTTGACATCCATTTGTCATATTTCATAATCGAAATAGGCTACTATGGCCAAAAGAATTTTGATGGACTTAAGCATTATAACTGGAGAAAAAGTCTCCTTATAGTCTATACCCTCTTTTTGAGTATAGCCTTTAGCTACCAATCAAGCTTTAAAGGTCTCTACCTTTCCATCTGATCTTTTTTTTGCTTTTGTAGATCCATTTACACCCTATGCCTTTTATATCTAGTGGTATATCTACAAGGATCTGGACTTCATTGGCATATATGGAATCTATTTTCGATTCCATTGTCTTGAGCCATTTTTTAGCATCAACATCATTAATAGCCTAATGGGATCCATTTGTTATTGGTTTGAGATGGCTATAATGCCTGCTCCTAGACCTAGATACTTGTATAGTTGTCTCACAACTGTCCCACTATGTCTAGGGATTACTTAATGTTTAGGTTGCTCTTCTGATTTAACTCTTAAATCCATTTCTAAATCTTGTTTTGCTATATCCAAATCAACTCTTAGTTTGGATGAAATAACTAACTCTTTGAGTACTAATTCACTTCTTCCTTAATGATTTCTCACAAACTCTTCCTCTAAAAAGGTTGCAATTGTTGACATAATACCCTCGAGTACTAATAGGATACCCTACAAACAAACATACTTCTAACCTTGGTTTCATCTTTGTGGATTCAGGTCTTAGAACATGAGCTAGGCAGCCCCAAGTCCTCAAGTGTCACAATGAAGGTACTCGACCAATCCATAACTCCTTATGTGTTTTAGGCACCAATTTGGATGGAGTAAAGTTAAGAAGATAAGTTGTCATTTGTATGGCATATCCCCATAGTGATTCTAAAAGACTAGCATAGGACATCATTTATCTTACCATTTCCAATAGAGTCCTATTTCTCGTCTCAGCTAAACCATTCTATTGAGGTGTTTGAGGAGCCGACAAATTAAAAACAATTCTATTGTCAATTAAATATTCTTGGAACTCTCCAGATAAGCACTCATTACCTCGATCTAATTGAAATTGTTTTAAGGCTTGCCTAGCTACTTCTCAGCTTCAGCTTTGAATTCTTTGAGCTTTTCAAAGGATTCACTCTATTTATGCATCATATACAAATAGTCATGTCTAGAGTAATCATTTATAAAGGTTATGAAGTATTTATAGCCTCCTCTAGCTTGTACGTTCATGGGCCTATACACATCAGTATGTACCAGGTCCAATGTGGATTTAGATTTGTTTCCTTTGGAAGGAAATGAGACCTTGGTCATTTTTCCTTTAATACAACATTCACAGGTGGGTAATAGATCATTATCAAATCCCATAAGGATCCTACCCTTTACTAACCTATCAAGTCCTTTCTAATTGATAAGTCCCATTCTTAAGTGCCACAGATATTTTTGAATTAATGCTTAAGACATTAGATTGTCTTAGTTTTATCAATTATGTGGTGTTTAGTGAGCTTATCATAGGTCCTATAAAGAATGATCCCTGTTTAATTATCGCATTACAAATAAAATCCTTATTTTTATATATTGAAAAAACATTTTTAAAATATAAGAAATAACCAGATTTTATTAGGCATAAAACAAAAATTATGTTCCTTTCAATCATTGGCATGTAATAAACATCCTTCAAATATAACCTATGACCACTAGGAAAGTCCAAGATAACTACTACCACTGATTCCGTTGAAACATAGGAACCATCTGCTATCTTGACTTGAAACTAGCCTTTAGGTAGTCTTTTCCTTTATTCGAACCCTTGTAAAGAATTGCAAACACGGTTAGTGGCTCTTGAATCTAATATCCAAGAATTAGATAAATCTTCCACGTTTCTAGTTTCTAATAAACTCAGGAAACCCATACCTTGTTTGCTTTTGAGGGACTTAAGGTAGACTGGACAATTTCTTTCATCATAGTGGAAAAACTTTGTAACACCCTACTCCCGCATGACCCGAACTCGACATCGATGGTAATATCCGAGTCCGTGCCCTGTGAGGGTGGCGTGCTACATCACTCAGTCCAAACTTAGTATAAATTTTTTGAAAACACAAGCATACACTATGCGAAAATCAATTAATATACACAATCACTAGTAAGTACAATGACCACGGGGGCCCTTTTCATACATAAAAATTAATTTAGTCTGTTGACTTTACAAATTGACCTAATCATTTATACAGAAATTCAGAAAATACAATTTTATACAGAATTTATCAGACACTAATGCAGACGCGAACTGATCCCGACCTCTTCTCTCACTCACAGG
>JANPWT010551821.1:0-11986 GCA_024678245.1 Erythroxylum densum | reverse complement strand
CTTCAAGAGAGATTTTGGAGTTGTTCAAGAAAGGAAAAAGGAAGAGGAAGAGAAGAGCTTCCCTTTGAGCTAAAGATCTTTTCAATTGGTGAAGAATCAAGGTAAGACCATTTTGGATCTTTTGGATTTTTGGAAGGATTTTAGTCTATGGAATTTAGAAATGCTTGGGTTTAAGCATTCTAGAATCAATTTTAGTAATTTTGCATTTTGGGATTCTCTATTGGATTCCTATTGAATGAAACTTGGTTTGTTTTAGGGAACCAAGAGAATCCTACCCAAGAGCAAAGAAAAAGACAACCTTGACTTGGATTTTTGCAAAGAAATGAGGTGGGTAATGTATTTACAGTTATTGTGTGATTGGCCAAATTCTTGCCTATGTGTGAATATGTATTAAATTGTTTGAATTTGACTTGTTGAAAATGCATGATATCTTTATATAAAATTAAATTGTGATTTTGATCAATATTATGCCATTGAATTGTATCATGGCATTTTGATTTGAATGGAAAGAAGAAAGAGCATGAAAAGTATGAAAGTATAAAAACATTTTGGTAAAATGATTTTGAACATGATTATGTGCTTCTGTTTGCTAGACATACATATATATATACATATGCTTGACTTTGGTTGATTGCTAATGGCTATAAATATATTAGCCACTGAGCTGTGTAGCTCACCCCACGCTCCCCTCTTCAGGTGCAGAAAGAGAAGATTAGCGATCTTTGCAAGGCATTGGAACTCCAAGATAGTTAGAGACTTTTGAAATGAAGTTAGTTCAGGAAATTTTGTAATTTAGAATCATTTTAAGCATAAGCATTCAATTGTATCTTTTGTATTTTTCATTTTGTAATAAGCCAAAAAGGGGTTTTTTTTTAAATGTAAAGATGTTTTGAAAATAAGCTTTGTGATCTGTGATGGGGCCAAGTAATTACTGAAACTCTGATGTATTCAATAATATTTGCATCTTTGTGACAAAAATTGTTTTAAATAAATCGGGCCGATTTGATTATCGATTTTCTGCATATGCGTTAATTGCTTTTAAAAAAAATTGCAATGAGTTTTGACTGTAATTCGTCTTTGAATGCTGGGCTCCAGAAGCGGGATCCAGCATAACATCTCCTAATAAGACCTCTTAAATTCAAGAACCGAAAGCACAAGCTTTGTTTTCCTGGAAAACAAGAGAAACAAATAAACTACAGAGAAATGGCGAGAAAAAGAACTCGTTTGGAAAACCAGAGAAACAAACAAACTACAGAGAAATGGTGAGAAAAAGAACTCTTTTGGCTGCATTTCCTCTTTAGAGTGATGCTTAAATAAATGAAATCTCCAAAAGAGAAACATAATGAGAACAACAAGAGGTTTAAGAGAATCGAGTGGTTTTGCTTCTAAGCCTTACTTTAAATTGAGAATACCATCACTAATTATGAAGAATACCATGGCTAAATTAAAACTATACTAGACTTTTATACTTCTAATATCATTACAAGGTAAAAATACTACCACCTATTACAAATAACTCACATGTGCACCTGAAAGTGAGATACCATCACTTTAATATTAAGATAAAATGAAATAATATCAATTTTCATATATCCAATATCACATTTATATATAAAAAATACCACCACCAATGATAGATAAGTTATACATTCACCTTAAAATGAAAATATCATCACTGAGTATAAAGAATATCATAATTCAATTAAAACTATATAGACCTTCATACATCTATTATCATAATTAAGGAATATATGAGGATTTCATATACCCAACACCACGTATATATAAAAAAATATTACTGCTTATAACAAATAAGTTACATCTTCAATTTAAAATGAGAATACCATTATCGAGTACAAAGAATCACTATTTTAAGACTGTATACATCCAATACCATGTCTATATGTAAAAAATACCACCACCCATCACCCATAATAGATAAGTTACACTTTCACCTTAAAATAAAAAAAAAGATCGAGTAGGAAGAATATCATGACTTAATAAAAACTATATTAAACCTTCATACATCCAATACTATGATTATTTACAATAAAAATATCATCATTTCCACCCATTATAGATAAGTGAAATGTTCAACTTTAACTAAGAACACCATCACCAAGTAGAAAAAAATGTCATAGGTGAATCAAAACTATAATGATCTCCATATGTCTAATACCACAATAATGTACAAAAAATAGCACCACCCATAATAGATAAGTCACACCTTAACCATATTATAAGAATAACATCACCTAGAAGGAAGAATATTATGCCTCAATAAAAACTATACTACATCTTCACACATCTAATTTTATGCTTATATTAAAGAAAACCACTACCCACTTGAGAAAAGTCAATGTTCAGTTTAAAATGGGAATACCATCACTCAGTATAAAGAACACCATGCTTAGTTAAAACTACACAAGACCTTCATTTATTTAACATCACACTTATGTACAAAAAATACCACAACCTATAATAGATAAGTCACACGTTCAACTTAAAACTAGACCTTTATACATAAAATACTACTCTTATGTTAAAAAAACACTACCACCTATAACAAATAAGTTACATGTTCTCCTTGAAATGAGAATACCATCATTTAGCAAACTTTCATACATCTTATACTACTCTTATATTCAAAAAATACCACCACCCACTTTAGATAAGTCAAACGTTCACCTTAAAATAAGAATCTCATTACTTAGTATGGATATTTCTATGGTTTAGTTAAAACTATGCCAAACATTTATACATCTAATATCATGCCTATGTACTAAAAAATATCACCATCAATAACATATAAGTTACTAGCTCACCTTAAAATGGGAGTACCATTACTCAGTACAAAGAATACCATACCTCAGTTAAAATTATAATGGACCTTAATACATCCAATGCCAAGCTTATGTTCAAAAAATACCACCACTAGTAACAAATACGTCACACATTCACCTTAGATGGGAATAATATCACTCAGTATGAAGAATACCATACCTCAGTTAAAACAATCTAAAACTTCATATATAAAATGTCATGCTTACTTTCAAAAAAAATTCCATCACGTATAATAGATAAATTATATGTTCACCTTTAAATGATAATACAATCAACCAATACAAAGAATATCATGCCTCGTTAAAACCATACTAGACCTTTATCCTATACCATATTTATGTTAAAAAATACTACCGTTGATAGTAGATAAGTAACACGTTCACTCATATATATTAAATTCCTTCATACATAAAATATCATGCATATATTAAAAAATACCATCACCTATAACAAATAAGTTACACTCTTACCTTAAAATGAGAATACCATCATTTTAATATTAAGGTAAGATGTCTCAATTAAAAAAACCATATTTGATTAGTTTTCATATGGAAAATTTGTAAAAAACAATTGCAGGTTTTATTAAGACTAAGTAACAAGTGTGAAGGTCCCATGCTATGGTTTAAAATTTTAATGGGATAATATAAAGTAAAAGGATGGGTACATAATCAGGCATCAATTTCTGACTATTAATAAATTTGAGCAACACTGTAAAATACAAGTTCATGTGGTAAACCATCTTTTTGGTATAAAATTTTAAGGAATAGGTGTTAATGACATAGTTTGACATATGAATTTTTATAAAATTGTATTTTTTTCCTTAATTATATTGCACATAGTTTTTTTACACAAATATAAAATCAAATGTGTTCTTGTTACCGTTTATTACCAAACATTGTACATATATTAATATATAATTGTGCACTAAAATATGTAGATTTAATGTTTGGTTTGACACTGTTGACTATACAATTATGTGTTTAATTGTGTTGTTATTACAAATATTAAAGGCACCGTTTGGAAATATATTGATTGCTACAGATCCATTTAGCAAACTGTGTACTTTATAGTAATTCACAATTGTAAGGGTAATAAAGGAAAGTTCAGAAAGGTTCCTTAAGAAGCTTTGAAAATAGGCCTTCTAATCAACTATCATAGTTAAATTTCTATTATATAAGGGTAACTATGTAATTTACTTTGTGTAAAGCTTCCTTCAAATGATGTGTGAATAGCTCTGGACATTTGGTCATTTCATTTATTAATTGCACATTATAGAACTTGAAATTAAGCAACCTAATTTTCTTACAATCATTCTTAAATATTGCCTATTTGTTAGTAAACAACAAGGCTTTGGAGTGTTAATATTACTCTCATTTAAAAAACCAAAGTAGAAATGGCAAGCAATCAATGTCATTCCTATCTAGCTAATTATGTTATTGTCCATTTATATGTGTATAAATTGTTTCTGTATTATACATGTTTGGTATGAATATGGATATGTGGTGTTGTCAATTTAAGTTTTATGGTGTTGGATTTGTTTATGTTATATATAGCATGTCTCGATGACGTTTTATTAGGAGATATCATATTATTGTAATGAATATATCATATGATAATTTTTAATTAACTTAGGTTGGCATTATTGTTCTTATTGTTAGAGTCCAAAAAAAAGGATAAAGTTATAATCAGAGCATCCTCTCCTCCTCAAGAAGGAAAGAAGAAGGTCAGGAATGCGAAAAGGAAAGGTACCAATATAATACAAAAATGAAGTATATATAAACTAAAAGTTGATATAAAACTTAAAAATGTTGGTTGGGTATAAAGTTCATACCACAGGATAAGTAAAAAGTGTGATAATTTAAAATAAGGTCTAAAATTTGTAAAGAATACAACTATATTAATTTATTATGTTTATAAAGTAAAACTATTATACCTTAGTATTTGCAGAATTGTCAAATAAGGTGTTATTCTAAAAAGGTGTTTGAATTAATGTAGATCCTTAGTCTAGAGAAAATTAAGTGGGTCACTAACGTAAGATTCAATGAATTGAGAGAGGATACGAGGTTTAGGGTAAGTTAGGATGTGTTTTACTAATTGTATACATGGTCTAAGCCTAAAGAATTGACCTTGAGAATGAGGGAGGATCAAATGGATGGCATTAGTGGTGATACCATGGCATAGATTATGAGGGTTTTGAATAAAACAAAACATGTATGGATAAAATTCGGTGGGGCTAAAGTGATGATATTTTGGGAGGCGTACAAAGTTAATGATTCATACATCATTATGCGTACTTGATAAAGTGGGTCAATAGATGAAGGAATGTTTTTAGCAAAACTTCTTCTATGTTAGGTGTTTTTTTTATATCCCAACACCAATAACTGTATAAGCGTGCAACTACCATGTACCATTGTAAATGTTAATGACTATTGAGTAATTAGGGATATTTTATCCTCAACCATCTTTGTAGGCATGCTCACAAGTTTTGTGAAAGCGTAAAGAAAAAAAAGATGTAGCACCTTTCATAGGTGGATATATAGCTATATTGATGGTGAGTTATGGGTGGTAGAAATTTTACTGTTGTCACTTGCAAGGCCAAAGTGCACATTGTTATGTAATTAATTTAAACCGACTCAAATTATAAATTATTTTTAGATTTATTATCTTGACAAGTTACGAGTGGACTGATCGTTCAAGTGAGAGAAGATGGCTAGGATTTCAACTTGGGATAACAAGAGTATTGACAAGGCGTTAAAAGATGACAGCATATCGAAGGGAGTGTACAAAAATTTAAGAATAATTTCGATGTTGTAAAATTTATGGTGATATTTTATTAAACTGAATAGGAATAATTGTATTTCATTAGTATAAGTTAATTTATGTTAAATGTGGAGAGTTGATTATAATGACAATCACCTGATGAAGCATCAAGGTGTTTAGGAAACTACAAAGAAAGTGAGGAAGGTTTTATAGGAGGAAATAGATGAAAAGGTGATGAGTTTATTAAGAATGTTAGGCTAGTATATAATTGTTTCATATTTGATCCCTATATGAATAGTTATTGATGTTTGAATTTAATGATAGGGAAGAGAAGAAGTTATAACATAAATAATGGTGCCAATAATAGAGATGAATACTAAGGAATTGGTCTCGAGGTGTGAAAATGCATTAATGATAAACCAAAATAAATTTAAGGATGTCCCAAGGCATGATATATCAATGATAGAGATGAAAATAGAGGCATTGGTCCCAAAGCTCAAAGATATGCCAATGAAGAACTTAAAAAATATTGAAGCTGTCTTGAAAAATAGGGAGACATCAATGACAAATAAATAAAAGGATGATAATAGGACAAGAGAAAAGGAGACAATGACAAAAGAGAAGAAGAAGAGGAGGAAGTTAAAGTAAGTGGTACTGGTTTTTAAAAATTTGTTAGATAGGAAATATATTTTAATTACTTTGATAATTATGATGCAATATAGCCAATGCAGGATTTCAAAGATGAGTATGAGCAATGTTACATGCACGGAGTTAGCGGCAAGTGGGAAGCAATCTACGTCTTATAAGAGAACTTTTGAATCCATGTATATTAAGTTCCTAAGAAGAAAAAAAGATTTGAGAGCCAAATAATGTTGTAGGTATATTATGATTTAATAATCGTTGATGAGCACGTTTTAAATATTATTCAACCTTCTTAGTTATGTTAGTTGAAATATTGTTATAGGCCTATCGATGGTGAGTTCATCAAGAATGTTAGGTTTAAACTAATATTTTAGTCCTAGGAGCCATATTAGTAATATAGTTGGTAATATTCAATATAGTTGTCCAAAATCTAAATTTTTATATATATCTTATGCTATGAGTATACGGAGTTTGTTAGCACACTCTCATCAATTTTTAACCAAAGAGTGTGGTGTGTAGGTGCAAAATGGATTCCATATTTGTAATGAGTAATGTTGGCATGTTTGGTTTTAAAGTTACCTATTAAATATATTATAAAAGACTTGAATGCCATGTTAAACTGTAATTAGGCAGATATAATCTAATTACTAGGTCAACATGTGAACAATTCCTAATCCTCTGTTAATTTCTCATTTATTATTGTCAAGTATGTAAGAAATATTAGGAAGGACTTGTGTGTTAGTATTGATGCACGCATAATTAGTTTCTTATGTGCATTTTATCTATTTACGTTACATTATTGCGTGCAAAAATGGCCTATTGAAAATGGAACAACATTTAATAAATTGGTTCTTGTAGTTTTTGATCCCTATAATAATAACGATAACTTTTGGTGTTGATGCTTCTCTATAAAATTAAAGTACATTATGATGTTCAACTTTAATGACAGGGAGGATGGTGTTAAGATGAGCATGTGTAAAATACTGGTATATAGTAATATGTTATTTTCACTATATTTAACAATATAAAGCTTATTGCATTATGTCTAATGTAACAAAATTTTTGTATGGGGTGTAGTCACAAGTCTTATAGAAAGTGTTAGTGTTTTTTGGTCTGATGATAAAGTGTTTGAGTTCACATTTCGTATCTTGTATGTAACAAAATTCTTAAAGCAACATAAAGAGTAAGACTAACATGTTATTTAAGCTAACATGAAATTAGTACAGATTTTCCCTATTATATACATTAATATAAAGTGAAATTGTATATATTGAACAATATTTTGGGTATGGTTATATTAATCCCTAATCTCACCTAAAAAGGGAAGGGGAAGGGGGAGGGTGAATTGGATGTTCACAAAATTCTACAATTTTTCTAACCAATACACTTAATTAGCAACAATCAATATAAATAACTATAAGGAAATTGTTCATTATAAATTAATCAAACAATTAAAAAATAATTTAAAGAGGATAGGGAGCATAGGATGCAAACTAATTTATAATGGTTTGACAAACAAGCATTGCCTATATCCATTTCCAAGACTCTTTTTAGAATTCCACTACAATTCTTCATTCAAGGGGAAGAATAACCTTTGTATAATATTTCTTCGTAAGGAGGAAACTTTCTTATAATCTTCTTCTAATGTGAAGAGAAAGTCTCATTTGCCAATTACCCCCAAATACAATAATATATTACACTAACCAGATATTATAACTCAAAATACCTTACTTTATCACTTAATAACTCCAAAATGGCTTCATTCACACAAATATGAAACAATGATGCTCAAATGATTAAAAAACTCTCTGAGATGTCTGTATACAACACCCAAAAACTTTTCCATACTAAAATAGATGACAGAATGCCTATTCGTAGTGTTTTGAGATCTAAAATAGCTGGTAATGCAAAGAAATAGTCTTTATAATGACTACATACATTCCACTAGTTGACCAGTATAACATACTAGTTGATTAGTATATACTTAGAAAACTAAATTTACTAGTCGTTGGACACTAATCAACTAGTACATATATTGGTTAACCAATATGACACATTGGTCGACTAATACATCAACCAAGACAATCAAACATGAAAGTGTTCCTATTTTGATAGATATGCATAATTTTCCTTTAAAATATAAGTCAACTAAAGGGTTGAGTGTGATGGCTAGTTATATTAGTAAGCCAATATATATGAATTAAACAATAAGCAAAGGAAGATAATTGGATATGTCATATTGTGCGTACGTCTTGAAATGGAAAGGCAATCACTAGATGTTTTTCCCTAATGAGATTGGAAGAGGAGGACACATTATATGAAGATTCCATAATGATTTCTTATCAATGGAAACCAAAGGTAACATATGGAGAGCGACTAGAAGAATACTCTTAAGAAGGGATTATATAGAGCTGATGGGGCTTCAACCTTAACATAATGCAAAACAACTAGAAGAAATTCATATGAAAATATAGTACAAGTAACAAGATTAGGAAATGAAGAAGAGGCTATAATATCAAAAGAGAAGGAAATAGTTAAAATTAAGGCTAAAGTTATTAGTGAATTGGTATTATTAGAAAAAGATGTTAACAGTAGGAGTAAGATTTTAGGAGATAAAGAAATTTCAGAAGCCAAAGATAAAAATATCACCTCTTTGGTAGCAGTAGAAGAAAATATTGTTAATATATGTAATTTAGTGAAACAAAAGGATATAAAGCAACAAGAGATGTCCCTTTAACTAGAAGGGATTAATCCTTTTAATATCCTTGCAAGTAAAGGTTTGCAGGAAGATAAAAGTGTAAGCAGAAAGAGATCATGGAGGAAAAGTAAATATTGTTAATATATGTAATTTGGTGAAACAAAAGGATATAAAGCAACAAGAGATGTTCCTTCAACTAGAAGGGATTAATCCTTTTAATATCCTTCCAAGTAAAGGTTTGTAGGAAGATAAAAGTGTAAGCAGAAAGAGATCAAGGAGGGAAAATAATTCTAAAGGATAAAAAAAATTAAAAACATATAGTAATGTTTATTATTTCTTAGAACATTAGAGGCATTAATTATGCAAAAAGCAGTAAGTGTTAAGAGATTTTGCTAAGGATATCAATCCTTTGCTGCTAAGATTGTTAGAAACCAAACTCAACTAGGAAAACTTCTTAAAAATAAGCTTATTGGATAAGCATTGGTCTTTTACATCAAATCACTAGCACAACCATTATAGCCGTATAATCTTGGCTTATGACTAGAGGAGGATTAAGGTAAATGTGCCTAAGTCAATTGAACAATTTATTCACCTATTAACCTTGTTTTTGCAGGAGAACATTATCATTATTGTAACTTTTATGTATGGATCTAATCTACGAAATGTTTATAAGACAAATTATCCAACATTCACTCAATGATTTAGGTTTATGGATTCTAATTGGGATTTTAACAACACTCTTTATAGATCAAATGTTGAAGGGAAAGTAAACTTGAAGAATTTTTTTAGTGATTTAGAGAGCACATAGAGAATATAAAAGTGAATAATTTAAAATTTGAAGGCTTTTTCTTTACTTGTAACAACAAATAGAGTTTTATATGGCTCATTTGAAAGAAACTTGATAGGACTCTAGAAAATGAAGACTAGTTAATGAAATTCCCAATGAGTAAAGTTATATTTAGGAATCCTTTATGCTTAGACCGTTTGCCAATCTTAATCCTAGATATGATCAACAGATGCAAGTGGAAAAGTCCATTAGATTCATTATTCAATAACATTTTGACATAAAAAGATGGTTTTAATGAGGCAATCCTAAAAGGACTATCACAGGAGGTTAAGGGAAAATATTTGTGTAGAAAAATTGAAACACATCAGATAGGAGATTAAAAAAATTAATGCTAGGAGAATGATAGACACCAGAAAGATGGTGCTTGATACCAAGGTGAAACTAAATACAATTCAAGAGGCCTTGAACCAAAAACCTAGGGAAACAAGTTTCATTGAGGAAGAGAAAATAGCAGTGACTGCTTATACCACAGTTATAAGGAACCATAGTTTCTTTCTTAAACAAAGAGATATAATATAATGGATAAAAGAATGGGATCAAAATACAAAGTTTTTCCTTAATTTGATATTGACAAGAAGGAAGTAAAACAGGATTGGTCCCTATCTACGTAAGATAGGCTACAACTTACAAAGTAAGGGGATCTCAAGGAAAAAGCATACAAATACTTTAAAATGTTACCAGTGTAACTACTAGCAGTAGATCCTTAACTCAACTACTATGCTCTTTCTTCAACAATCAATTTAAAGATGAAGAATTGGAATTCCTTAACAGTCACTTCAATTCTCAAGATGTCAAAAGGGTAGTGATTGTGGAACCAAATTCCCTAGTTCAGATGGTTTTAATGGATATTTATATCAGAAAGCATCACCAAGGATTAGAGATTTATTTAAGAAGCTACATTGAAGTTTTTTGAAAAAGGCAAAATCTTAAAGGAGATCAACAAGACTTTCATCTATTTAATTCCAAAAACTACCAACCCTAGATCTTTTGGTCAATATATAAAATTATTTTTTATTGTAAGCAAAATCTTAAAGGAGATCAACAAGACTTTCATTTATTTAATTCCAAAAACTACCAACCCTAGATCTTTTGGTCAGTATATAAACCTATTTTTTATTGTAATTTTATATACAAGATCATTTCTTAACTTGTGCCAATAAGACTAAAAACAATTTTGAACTTGTGATCAATGATATTAAAAATGCATTCTTATAGGGAAGACAAATTGGCGACAATGTGTTGACTACTTAAGAATTGTTCAAGGGGTACATAAGAAGAAAATCCCCTAAGAATTATGTTATGAAGTTAGGACTTCATTCTTCAACTACGTCCAGATTCTCTAAAAACTTTAGGAAATAGTTTAAGTCATATTTATTATCACTTCCTTTAATGTTTTAATCAATAGAGAGCCTTTAAATTTGTTCAAGGATAGTAAGGGCCTTAAGCAAAGGGACCTTATATCTCATTACCTTTTTATTTTATGTATGGAGGCTTTGATCATACTTATTAAGCACAATATAATTGAGGATCTAAGTTTTAAGTACCACACTAGATGCAAAAAACTTGGTCTACTCAGGTTAGCATTTGCAGAAGACTTATGCCTATTCTCTAAGGCAAATGACAAAAAGAGAGCATCCTAATGACCTCCTTCATACCTTTAAAGTATTATCAAGTTTAAGTATAAACTACTATAAAAGTCACATAACTATCTCAATAGTGCTTCCATTTAGGTGTTTGGCTCTCAAACTTATATGGGTTACATATTAAGAAACATCGTTTCACTTATTTTAGTGCCCCTCTATTAATTAGAAAATTTAATTAAAGGAATGCATACCTCTCATATAAAGAAAGTTTATAATTAAGGAATTAGTATAACAAGAATTTATCTTATCAGGAAGGGTATTATTAATAAAATTAGTTCTCAACTCACTCCTTATATACTAGATCTCTTATATATTCCTCTCAAAGGGCTTAATCAAATCATCATAGAAATTAAAGAGGATTTTCTTATGGATTAGTAGAGAAAATTGGAAAGGATAAGCAAAGGTAAGATGGAGTAAAGTAACGGTTGTTTGTTTTCCTTTTATTTTTGGTTTTCTATTTTTGTTTTCAAATTAAGTAAAAAAACTTATTTGTTTGAATTTTTTGTTTATGTTTTTAGTTTTAGTTTCTTCCTTTTATAAAAATTATGAAAA